>PITA01008625.1:0-83243 GCA_004023965.1 Spilogale gracilis | reverse complement strand
GCCTCCATCAGAAAGGACGAATATCCAACTTTTGTAGCAACATGGACTGGACTGGAAGAGATTATGCTGAGTGAAATAAGCCAAGAAGAGAAAGTCAAGTATCGCATGGTTTCACTTACTTGCGGTGCATGAGGGGCAAACTGGAGGACAGTGGGAGAAGGAAAGTAAATGGGAACTAGGGTAATCTAGGGAGGGAAACAAAACAACAGAGACTTTGGACACAGAAACAAACTAAGGGACTTGGAGGGAGGGGGTGGAGGGATGGGAGAGCCTGGTGGTGGGTACTGGGGATACCTAAAGCGTGGAGCACTGGGTGTGGGGAATGGGGAATGAATCTTGGAACACTGGAAAAAAAAAATCTAGTAACAAAAAATAAATAAATAAATAAATTAATTAATTAATTAAAAAAAAAAAAAAAAAGAAGACTCCCTGGTGAGCAGGCAGCTGGATGCAAGACTGGATCCCGGGTCTCTGGGATCATGAGCTGAGCCGAAGGCAGATGCTTAACAGACTGAGCCACCCAGGCACCCTAAAATGCATTTTAGATTAGAAACATTCTAATATATTCTCTTATTCCATGAAAGGACTTAATAGCAAAAATTAATTCATGATAAAGTCTTAAATAGTACAGTATCTGAATCTGTCTAGTATTATTTACTAAGTCCTCTTCAACCTTTCACTATCAAAAAGAAGTGATTAGATTAATATTATAGCTACTTAAAAATACTTTCTAGACCAATATAATTTTATGGATAAAGTATTAATTATCATGACCTCTTGGTTTCCCATTAAAATTAAGTTGAGAATATTTATATTGATATTTTCAAGAAACTCCTTTTACTAACTTTGTAAAGCACCTATTATATACAAAGGAATCATTTTAAATACTTCTGGTGGAAAAATACACTCTACTGTTTTGGGCAGTTTCCAGGGATTTGGCTGATTTATTTCCTGGTTTCCACCATCTCTAAATGAGATTTAAGAGTTTAAAAGCTAAGAGTGAATGTATGGTTGGGTTACATTATATTCAGGAGAATGTAATATAGAAGATTTTCAAGATCAATGTCAGTATTAAAGTTAGGTACAAAATGTAAACATAGGAAGTCTGAATGATGTTTCCATTTTGTTAGGTGTTGACTGATTCACATATACACATATATGTACATATGCAGATACACATTTAATATCTATTAAAGATGGTGTGATATCACATGTACACAGACACCCATATTAAATAGATATCTACCTATGTATTGTATATTATAATAGATATTTATATATTGTACTTATATAATATATACACATAGGCATACATATGAGATTGACATATATATCATATATAAGTATTCATATATAACTATCTATATGGTATTAATACTATCTTGTTTTTTTGGTCAAGGTTGTTACTCTCTCAGGTATAGCATAAGAAATGGATACTGTTTCTCAAGTTTATATTTAGATGATTTTTGTTGTTTTTTTCCCACCTATAAAACAGAATTTTAAATATAACATATTTATCTGTCCTCAATTTGAGTGCTTCCTAGTTCATTAAATTTAGAAATCCCTTCTCATTGCCCCTCTGCCATGTACTTAATGATCTGTAAAACACTTAAAAACACTAGAGGAGTTCATTTTTTAAAAGGAACCCTATGGAGAAGACTTCTGAAATATGAGAAGATCTTTTGTAATAAGCGATTTATTTATTTGTGCTCTAACCACTGATTTTCATAGAGTACAGGTACTGTTTTGCAGGACCAACCTGAAGTATGTTCTGTAGCTTAATCTGGTGATAGCTTAGAGAAACCCCAATTTTTTCATTTTCTGGGTTTTTTCCATTTCTGCTGTTATAAAACTAGTTCAGAGCCTAATGAGAAGAACTGTTGTACAGAACAGTATTTCCATCCTGATGTGGGAAAAGAGGGAATCAGCTACGCTGTACCCATACTCCTCTCCCATCACTATTGTGGCCACAGACAATGTGGTGATAGAGGATGACAGGTGAGTTTAGGGCTGGCTGTATGTCGCAGGACATGGTGAGGACAGTAGTAAGAGTATGTGCCTAGACAATTTACACAGCAGGTAGCCTCATCCTGCGTAAGTTAGCGTTTTGCCTGTGTCATGGCAGAGGTGGAGCAAACCAGAGGTGTATTGGCCCAAACTTTTCTGAAGACCTGGTAATGGAGGGGAAAGGGTTAGCAGCAACTGGTTATCTTCTCTTGGGGGGAACCCTCCTCTGTCCTGAAGAGTTGAGCACATAGACTTGGGCTAGGCACTATTAAATATGGGGGATGTGGGACTTCTTTTTATGCTTGACTTCACTACTATACTTCAAATTTCATACTTCCTAAAAGTAAAGCTTTTCACAGTTCCTATTTCCATGTGTTGCCAGATGTCTTACCTTGGAATCATCATTTAAATTATCAGACTTCTTTGCAGCTCTCAAACTTTATAACCTGTTGTTCTCTGGATCCTGTATGAAGCCTGTGTTTTCTGCTTTTGTGTCCAAATATTCTCTTTGAATTTTCACCTGAGTCATTAAAAAGGAAACATTATCTGCCTCTTCCATGATTTGTCTCTGGGTAGGAGGCCCCAAATTGCATTAGTTGTTTTTATTATCCTAATACACTGAAAGCCTGATTTTACTATAATTTGTTCTTCACTTTCATCCCAGCTCTAGGTCTCTTGATAATACTGCTTTCTAAATTGTGTCTATTAAGTGTCTTGTTGGGCATTATTATTTCACAGATTCATATCTTACAAATTTGCCCAGGTTTCATTTCATTTCTTCTTTCTTCTTTGTGACCTCTTTGGGTTCTTTTGTGTGAGTTATCTTTTTCTGAGATGTAAAAGGACTCCGAAGTTATAACCATCTACACATTTCCTGAATGTTCTTTTGACCTTACCTTCCAATGATGTCACTAAATATGACAAAAGAGATGCTTTTGACATTGATATTTTACTGAGTATATATCCCAGGGCTGCTCAAACTATAATATACACATCAGTTATCTTGGGGGATCTTGCTGAAATGGAGATAGATCTCAAAAAATCTGGGTTGGACCTGAGATTGTGCACATCAAACAAGCTCTAGGTGATGCTGATGTTGCTGATTCAGCTATCATGCTTCGGGTAGCATTTATCTAGACAATTCCAGTTCATGCAAACAACATAAATAATCTAATTAGCTTCATATAAAGTTTTAAGGAAAATGCTCATGTTTTTATATGTGGAATTTTTTTGAAATGGCAGTTATTTGAAATGAATGAGTTTCTTTGACTCTGGCTTAGGGAAAAGGTCTCACTTCTAAACATGACCTAAGAGAGAGATTATAATTTGGTTTTCCCTTCTTCAGACTAGGGTTCTGTTTGTGGGTAAAATAAATAAATAAACAAACAAACAAACAAATAAATAAATAAATAAATAATGCTTAATGGTTCTTTTTAATTCGTTCTTGATACTAATCTAGATTACCTAGTATTTGCTCACATCCAAACACTTATCAACTTGTCTCCTCATACATACAACTTTAGAGACCCCTTTTCAGTGTATTACCAACATCTTCCCTTCTGTTTATTCTATCTACTTATGTGGAATCTTATTCCTCAGATAAGACAGGGTTTATTACTGACACCTAAGTAACACAAAGGCCTGGTTATCCTTATCCGTGGTTTCCTATTATTAAGTCAGTTCTCTATAGAGGACAACAAAGTCCCTCTCATTTCCATGGTGACTGATTGAAGAAGCAATGATTATAGTCAGCCAAAGCATATGAGACAGAAAAAAAGGAGGCTTGGAATCTCTCCAGACTCAGGAAATATGTATTCCATGGCACAGGTTAGAGTAACACTTCTGAAATATTTCACTTTCTGTGAAAACTTCCCACACCTCTTGATGGATATATTTTCAAGTTGTACAAGCATTCCCATACCTGTAATATGTGTATAAGCTCTCCTTTACTTTTGACACTTTTATTCACCCTTAATGGTACATGGAGCTAAAAGTGATATATTTTCAGGACATGGCTTGATTTCAGGTGATGCATATCTGCAACTAGAGAATAAGATGCTTTACAATGAGCAGCGTTGAATAGGTGCTTCTATAGTCATCAGACATCACGTATTTGGACTTGACTGCTCAGGGTAACCATATATATTCTTATTGAAGTCCTGGGTGCTTAAAAATGTTTTACTTCATTCTGCAGTTAACAAAAATGACCCTGAAAAGTACACTGATAGCAAGCAGTATTGCACCAATTATACCCTTCACTGCATTTGATTGTAGGGTTTTCTCTTTATTAGCTTAAAAGTGAGCAATACCAAGTCCCATTCCCCAGGGCCTTTTGTGCTTCTACAAATCATGTCAAGTTGCTCACAACCACTGAATTCATTGCTCTGATTTAGAGATGGCAGTACATAGGATGAGAATTTAAAAACAACAGCAGCAGAAGACATTTAAGTCTTCAAATCGTACAAATTTGCAATTTCAGAGAGTTTTATGCGTAGGGGAATGTTCTTTCATTGAGGATTCTTCATGTTCCTTATTTACGGCAGATGATTTGTAGAATTTCCCCTCTTGTAATGGCAGGGGACCTTGTGTTGGACATCTCCTGCAGATAAACTCACCAGGCACACAGACAGAAGCCATCAAAGGCACTGAAGAACTGGAGGCAAGTTGACACTCCCAAGAAGGGAAAGACACCATTCATTCTGCCTGAGGGCAGGCCCAGGTGGTATCAAGCAGGGAGGTAAAAATTCAGAGAGACATGCAGTCTTGTGCCAACCGAGCAAACTGGGGAGGGGGCCATCTAGGAAAGGGGAAAGCTTCGCACCCTATGCAACCAAATCTCTGGCTGACTACGGAGCTAGCTACGTTTGTGCTTGGCAGACCCCAAGCAGCCCAGGGGAGGCTGAAATAACTGAAAGATACTTCAGTTGCTTCTAAGCACAGAGAGCATGGAGTTAGGGGTTTGCACTGAGACTTACTGTTTGCTAAAACAAACAGAAATCAGTACTAGGTAACAAATAACAGAGTCCAGAGTCTTGCTACAATGTATAACTCACACAGTTCAGATACAAGAAAAATTACCAGTCATATGAAAAAGCAGGAAATTGTGAAAATTCTCAAGAGAAAGAGCAATCAGTGGAGATCAATCCTGAGTTGATCCAGATATTAGAACTGGAGGTCATGGATTTTAAGGCAGCTATGCTCAGAATAGAAGGAAAAATATGCCTGATAATGAATGATAAGAAACCTGGCAAAAAAGGAAAGCTTGAAAAGTGAATCATAAAGACATTCAGACATTCTAAAACTGTAAAATGTGGTATCTGAAGTAAAAAATCCACTGAGTAGGCTTATAACTGCATAAGGAGATGGTATAAGAAAAAAACTTTGTAAACAATTGGGGGAAAAAAAAAACTCTTTTGCTCAGAGACCTATGGAACAATATCAAAAAGTCTAATGTACATTTAACTGGGGCCTGAGGAAAGAGAAAGGAAAGAATGAATCACAACAATTATTTAAAGAAATAATAACTGGGGAGCCTGGGTGGCTCAGAGAAGTTAAGTAATGACTCTTCATTTCGGCTTAGGTCCTCATCTCAGGGTCCTGGGATCCAGTCCCCACACAGAGCTGGGAGTCTGTTTGGGGAGGCTCTCTCTCTCCCAAATAAATAAATAAATCTTAAAGAGAAAAAGAAATAATAATATTATCCACACTTACACTTGGTAAGACACATATATTTACATATTCAAAAAAGCCTAAGAAGCTTAAGCTGAATAAAAACTATAGAAGAATTTCGAAGATTTATAACATTTTAATATTATGCAGAGGGCAAGGAGGGGAAAAGATTTGGGACTCTAAATCTATAACATGTTTAGAGAAAATTGCAGCAAGGGGATATGGAAAAGTGGGAAAATATTTAAAAAAGGAACTTGAGATGCATTCTGTTCCTTTTAAATATACTATTAGAATGTTAAATGGAAGTATAGACTGAACTTATCCATTAGATGATTAAACAAAAATAATATTATTCAGTTGCTATGCCACTTAAATAAATCCTAAGATTTCCTTTCATTTTTCCCCCGTCCCTTTTCTTCCAGCCTTTTAACCTGCAGAAGGACAAAGGATACAATTTCTAACTAATATCATTAGTTGGAGAAGAAATGACATTTTATTATTTAGGTCAAGAGTTATTGTGATAACCAATAAGTTAATATTTATAATGTTGCATATTTAACTAATTTCTCCACAATTACTATATAGTAGGGTGCCAGGATTTCCAAGATGATTTAGTAGAATTTCTAATTAAAAGATATAAAATTAAAACAGAAAGTTATTTTACAAAAATAGGCAAAAAAGAAAAAATAACAACAAAACAATTTTTGTCCTTTATCCATTCAGAATACTGGAAGAGTGTGACTGGGAAGTCACACTGGAAATGTGAGATAGAAGGTTCTCTTTAAGCTACTCATAATAGAACGTTAGTCATACATCCTCAACTGAACTAACACTCTGTATCTTCTCCATAATATTGATGAGAGTTTAAAATGATGCCTTTTTATTATACGACCTGACAAATGTGAGATTAGAGAGTCTCTGGTAGAACTTTGAAGGCCAAGTAGTGGGGTGTATGATCCTGAGAGATAAGCTAACTCCTTAACTAGAATGGACAGATTGTATGAGATTTACCCCCTCCTGTAAGGCCCCCTCTAGTTTCCAAGGTTAAAACTCAATTATAATTTCACTGGTACTTGAATTTTCCCATATTGTCACCTATTGAGTATCTGAATTTCAGAGAGAACACATCAGTCTTATATAGAATCAGTGAGAGCTGGGAAGATACCACCCAAATTGTTTATTGTATCCACAAGAGACTGCAGTATTACTGGGATTCAGTAATGTGATATCTGAATAAAAGCCTTACTTTAATTACGGCTTTCATTTTTTTTTCAAAGCCCAGTTTGTAACAAATTTTGAAAACAGAAATTTGGACCTGGTCACTGTTTGTTTTCCAGTTAATTCTTCAAATAGCTTCAGGATAGCTTTAGTTAATTTGGCAAAATGCCCTCAAAAGTAAATTAGCATGTTTAACAACTTGGCCAATCTCTCCCTCACCCCCACCCCAAGCAAAGCCTGCTTAATTTCAAGCAGGCATTTTAACATATAGTTGGGCTCAATTCCATTCTGTGTTCATATCTTGAATTGGCTGATTTCGAGGCAGGCAGACATCCTTCTGTACCTCATGCAATTTAGAAACAACAGCAGATTAGTGATTAAATTGGCTGAACAACTTCTGGCTCATATCAATTAATTTCTCCAAGGATTTTTCCTTAAATAAAGTATCTTTTCTACACAGCTGCAGGGAATGTCTCAAACAGCCAGACTATATAATACGGCACTATCTTTGAATTCTTTCATTTTTAATGTTAGAAGCTCTGTCACAGAAAAAAGCCTGGATACTCTGTGGGGGCAACCCACCGCTACTCTACCACACTGACATAGCATATGAAATACAAGTATCGGTGTTCCAATAAACTAACACTCTTTATAAAGAAGAACTCTCACCTTCTGAAAGCACCTGCAATCATGAAGGATCTGAGGGTATTCCTAAGCCAGCCAACAAAGAGCAGTATATTTGGAATCTATAGCGGTATCCGCCTTCATTTTTAATTCAATATGAAGTCTACACCACGTGAAAAGTGATTTTCCAAATGGAAAGACAAGAGCTGAGCAGTCACATCCATATCCTGAGTCTGGTGAACAATAGCAGAAGCGGATGGAATGACCCTAAACACAGGGGTAAGGGGACAACATTACGATATTCACTTGCTTCTGATCCATTGAGTTCAAATATTAAGAAAATGTGGCAGATTACAAAGATAAAACTGATGCCTTGTACAAATGGGAAAAAATTCCCTTTCCTTTGAGGGTTTCCTTAAGATGACTGGTCGTTTACCTGGCTTGTACCCTCAGCTCTTGGCAGCTGACCAACCCAGTTAGCTGCTCTTTCCAAACTTGCCTCTTCTCTTAATTCGTAGGTAGCAGAAATCACCTGCCAGAAATTACAGTTTGTGTTGAGAACTCTCCAGACATAAGAAAGAATCCAGAAATTTGCCATATGGGCTAAAACTTTAAAGTTTAAAAAAATCAGAATTTAATGCAGGTACATTGTATTATCCTTATGTTTTGTTTTTAGCATTTGTTTTTAGCAGTTTTTATTACCACAATGTTTTCAAATACTTTATAGGGTATATTAGTACTAACTTAGGAAATGGGAATGTTGCTGATAGCAAAAGTTTGGATTTATAAAAAGATAGAATTATGTTTTAGATGAGGCTATTTATGAACAGATTTATACATTAAGGCTTTATAGTAGAAAATCTTTTTTTTTTTTAATTTTAGAAGATGTCCAGTGGAAAGTCTATTTCTACTAAAAGTTTTAGAGAAGATTAGAAGTTAAAATCATTTAGTCACAGATAGCACAATATATACTTCTGTGGAACATCAACTTGATATTTATATACTTCCTGAGTTTATTTAGTATCCTAGTATTAGATTTAAAAAATTAAAGCACCATTTCCTGTAAGGTACTGCTTCTTGACACTGTACAATTCTTGGACATAATTACTTTGAGCCTCTAGAGTAAGATCAGCAAGCAACTAATGAAAGATTTCTGGTAGCAGATAGAATGAGACAATGACTATATAACAGAGATCAAATTATATCCACAGGGAATATGGTGCTTTCTCTATTTTATGAAAGTCTACAGTAAAACCTCACTAATTTGGATGAATTATGTGAAGAGTTCTTCTGACTCGGTGAAAAGTCTGATTTATAGATTATTAGGAAAGAAACCCATTTTCTGGTACATCCACTGGAAGGAATTGCTACCAAATGCTCATTTAAAATAGCACGTTCATTGTTGGTTTTAGATGAATTTTGATAGCATACTCGAAAGCTGTTAATTATCTTAAGTAGGTTAAACAGTTTCTTGAAATATGTCTCTGCTAATGATTTGTTTAGCAAAGCAGACCTTTTTATATTATAGTATAAAGGTATAGTACAGCTTCTAATGACTAAACATCCTGTATTTTATTTTTTTATGATTTTATTTATTTGTTTGACACACAGAGAGAGAGAGAGAGAGAGAGAGAGAGATTGCGAGCGCACACACACACGCAGGTGGAGCAGCAGGCAGAGAGAGAGGGAGAAGCAGGCTCCCCACTGAGGAGGGAGCCTGACGCGGGGCTGGCCCAGCCACCCAGGCACCCCAACATCCTGCATTTTTAATTAGCTAAAACCTAAAGTTTTCCATTATATTAGTCTCAGGAAAAATTTTCGGCCTTTTTTTCAGAGGGGCAGTGCTCTCGTTCCATATCCATAAATATATTACTTTAATTAAATATCATATGCTGATGGGATAATGTTTTCAAGTTTGGGCGACAGATTTCTATCACATATCCATACATTCTGATCGTAAATCTGAGGGACTGAGAATATGAACTCTTTTTTGTAAGGCTGGCATCTCCCAAACAGCAAGCTGAGCTTTTCATAAGGAAATAAGAATATTGTGAGGCCTAACTAGTATCTATCTAGCTCTGTGACAGTCTTCCCCACAGTGTCCAACAGGCTAGCCCAGTCAGCTGTCAAATGTCCTCTGGAAATCAAGGTGCACTCAGTCAGCTGCAGCAATTCATGCTTTCGAGAGGGATGTGGAATGATTTGGAGTTTGGGTTCTGATTTACTGAGTCCAAATCTCAGCTTAACAATGTACTAGTCTTACTCTGTTTTCTCACCTACAGAGTAGGTATTTCAGAAAGACAACTTCCCTGGTTGCTCTGAGGGCTAAATGAGGAAACTTAGCCCAGCACATGCTATTTAGTAAGAGCTAAGAGAAAGTTAACAATTGTTATCTACTGCCTAGAAATACATCAAAAAAGGAAATTAGGTTCATTTGGCATAAGTTGTTTGGGTTGAGTTTTCATTTCCCTCTCCACCTGCCCATGTGCATTGTTCTAGACAAATCCTACTTCCAAAAGAAGTTTCCTTTTCCCTTTTTGTAATTAATATGTTTTTAAAACAATGAGTTTAATATTTTCTAGGGGACCACATTCAACTTTAACATTCAGAAGTCTTCAGAAGACACACTTCTTCCCTTTGGTAAAATCAATGCATTTTCAAGGTTTGGGCATTTCTCCCCTGTGTGAGGGTTTCTCAGAGATGACCAGTAGCTGAGTTTTGATCACATTCCCTGGGAGGCCATTTATCTGGGGCTGAAGTGGCGAATTACTACCTAACTAAACTAACTCACAGAGAGCTAGGACTTAAATTCTCATGTAGTGATCTGTGTTCTTCTTTTTCCAGATTGAGATTATTCATTTTGGTGGGAAAAAAATGGAAATAAAATAGAAGTCAAACAGTTCTGCCAACTTTGTTGTCACCTGTAAACATTCTACGATTTGAAATTAACTTTTCTAAGGAATAGTCTAATCATCGCAACTTCCACTTTGTAGCTCTAAAGAGTCAATATTGCTGATAGGATCAGTGTCATCCATAATTTACTATTCTTCACAACTCAAAATGTGTACATATTGGCATCCTCCTTACATTCTGTCTCAGATGAACCACCCATTTCTTTTGAAGGCAAAAAAATTTGGGGGAAATACCATTAATACAAAGACGTGCTTACAGATGCCTGTGGAAATATATATATATATATATATATATATATATATATATATATATATTATTAACTGGGTTAAATCTTGAAACACTGGCTCACTTTCCTCCTGTAATACAGTCTATTCTCACCTTTAGCAAGTAATCAGCACTCAGAGAGATTATATTGTTTTAACCTACATTCTATACCTATTTGGCAGCACAAATGAAAACTTCAGAAATACATCCTGATGCTGACTCGTGGTCAGCAAGCTCCGGCTTGGACTTTCATTTGACTTTATATACTCACTACACTGAAATCGCCTCTAAGACAACCTTGGAGCTCTCCACTCCACACCCAACCCCTGCCACTTCCTCACCTCACCACACCACAGCTCTGGCATGTTATACTTTGTGACAGTCGATAAAAACTAAAGAGTGGGAAACATTTCAATAACTGTTCTGGGAATTTTTCTTTGGCCCATGATTATGAGGCCAGGTATGCTCTAGAAAGTTCCAGAGAGGAACATACAAGAGTACAAACAGGAAATATAGAAGCATTATAAGCCGGGAGAGAGTACCCACATCCACAGCTAGGACACTTTCAGGTACCACTTATAGGTTTGCTTTTGGTTCTCTATGATGTTTATATTACAAGGACTGGATGAATAGAAGCCTCGCCTGGATAGGAACAAAGATGCTCTAACATCCTTGGCAGGTGTATCTAGGGATTTGCTTGCCATTAAGTATCAACCATTGCCTGGTACTCCAGGCAGTAATGGCCACTAGACTCCCATAGCAGGTTACTTAACATAGAAGAATCTAAAGTCCATTCAAATACCTAGCTTCAGCTTAGATCTGGCTGATTTTATGTGAAACTGAGGTGACTTGAGAGAAGAACAAGGAGTCAAAACTTTGGCTGGGCATATAGCCAGACAGCCACACACATCTAGACAGACTCTGCAGCTGCTAAAGGGGAGGCCCAGTGCTGGGGAGAACAAAGCAGTCAGCGGGGGAACAATGCAGACCTTGGGATCTAGGCTTCTCCCCACGCCCTTCTCCATTACTCTCTGGCTCTCTTTATATCAAACACTTTCAAACACATAAATCAGCAGACCAGAGGGACTGGGCTCATTACGGTAATTGGTGGGGGAAATTTATGCATATAAATAAATACATGAATTCATAACCCAGACTGGATTTGTTGTACAGGAGCTAAAACTCAAGAAATCAGGGACAGAAGTGAAGGGGGAAGAGATTAGCCTGAGACCTTTGCCAGGAAACAGAGTCATGTATATGGGGAGGATCAGCCTAACTAGCAGGATGGCAGTGGATCTAATGCTCTTGACACCGGTGGTGAAGGGCCTGAGGAAAGGGGGTGATGTGCTTGCAAAAACACTGATCATCCTGAGTTCCCCGAATGCAAGTGAGCAAGCAGGTGTCGTGTAATTCCTAGTACAATCGACTGCCACAGGTCACTGCAAGAGAGGTGGAAAGTTCAACATTCTTGCCCAAAGATTAATAGAATCTTAATCTGCTATCTGTCAACCAAGAATCAAATCTAAAGCCTTAGAACCAATGATCCTCTGTGCGGGATAATAAGTGGAGGCAATGAAGTGTAGGGGGTAGGCGTGCAGGTTTTGTGAACACATAGACCTGAGACAGAATGTTGCCTCTGCTTTTACCAGCATGGGAACTTGAACAACTTTCTTAACCTTCCTGAGACTGTCTTCTCTCAACAGGAAAAAGAGAATAATGATTCAGACCTGATATGAATTGTTACAAGGATTCAAGTCGGTGACATAAAAAGCCCTCGAAACAATATAACGTAACAGCCCTTTGAATGCATCTCGCTTTTATTGTCATATCTTAATGATCAATTCTACATTTCTTTGGGCATCAAACCTTGAAGTCAAGAACTGAATCTGCCAGCTCTGTCTGTTTCACAAGAGGAACACATCCATCACTGAATGGCAGAAGCAAAACTTATCCTGGCTCTGCATTCGGTGGGTGCTGTTTAGGGGTACCCATGACCCCTGAGATACAGGAACGACCCCAATGCCAAGACGTGGGAAGATGAGACTCCGTGAGGTGAAGTTCATTCGAACAAAGGAATTTTTGAAGTGGAAATGTATATGGAAGTTTTTAAACCGAAGAACTGTTTTTACAGCCATGGCACAGAGTTAAAGAATGAGGGGAAAGTAGATTTTGTGCCCCACAGAATCTGAAGCACCCTCCTTGTCACAGACCCACATGGATGATGTTGTTATTTTTCTCCATAGCCCTTAGGCTCTAGCAGGGGCAGGATAAGGGGATGTGTATTTTATAAACCTATAATAATATAAACCTATATTAATGAGTAAAAAGTATTGCTTAGTCTGGTTAACAGTGTTGTTTGGGTTTTTTAAAATATTCTTCAAGTAATAAAATATTTGAAACTCATTGTATTAGGTCCTGATGAGCCTAGAAATGCTAAGAAGAAGAGGGAAAGAAATGATTTGATACAGAGTTATAGATCTGATTTCTGTGTGTGGGAAGTCATATATATTTGTTTTTTTGCACTGATTCTGATAACCTGCCATAAAACTTTTGTTAATGCTAAGAGGAAAGACATAGCTAATGCTATAAATTCACTTAGATATCTCTGCCTTACATATTTTGGTAGCAAATTAAATTTATCACTTCATTATCCCTTCCTGGCAGTTGGAAGTTGTAGACTTTAATGGAAGGTGCCAGGGTTGTTAATAGAATCTTCCCGTCACAGATGAAGGAAATGTAACAGCAAAACTCACAAAGATTTGATGGGATTTATGCTAAAAGACAACAGCTCCCAAAAGCACAGACCGAGAATGAAACCTGTGTCCTGTCAGGGAATGGGATTAATTACCTAACAGATTTTATAACTCTTACCACCATAAATAAAAATGTAGCAATTTTTATAAGTGATCACTTGACCACAGCCATTGCCTATAGATTGGAATTAATGAGGACATTTACATAAAACTGACTGTTTTCATCCCTCAAGACAGTTCATTTGTCCCTTTCTACCTGCTCCTGATGCCCCAGGTTGAGATGGAAACTTGCTCCTTTTAGCTTCTATAACTCTGATAGTATAATAGCAGTTACCTTGAGATGTGGTGTAGTTACGTGGTTAAGGGCACAGTTTTTGCAATAAACAGAATGGGGTCTGTATCCTGTTTTCACTGTAATAACAAAACCTATTAAGCCTCAGTTTCTACCTTTGTAAAATGGGGATTAAATGTGTACACACACACACACATGTACATGTAAATGTACGTATACATGTATAAGCATAAATAATTGTGTAAAGCATTTAAAAAGTTTAGTACCATGATTTTTTGCACTTGGCTGTCCCTCAGTGATAAAGGGCTTATCTTTATTCATCACTCAATCTTAATTATCTATCAAAATGCCTGGCATGTAATAGATACTTGATATTTGTTGAATGAATACATGGTATATTTAAATGACTAAAATCTAAACTCAAAGTTTTCGAGCTAGGCAGAGATATGTAAAATAAATTCAATTAGTACCAAAAATCAAATCTGTCACAAAAATTATGTGAGTTCATAAAAGATACGTGATATTTGTTTCCAGCCATAATTTTGTAAGAGATGCATCTTAGGTAACAGAAAGTAAAAAGCATAAACTTAAAGGAAAAAAATACCAGAATCAAAATATAGTTCTGGACTCTTTAGAACTTTGCAATAGTAATGCTTCAGAAAATAAACAAAATGTACGTGAGTTAATGGAAACTCAGTCTAAAGAGTTTTGTCTTTATTTCCATAGATGTAATTGTATTACCCAATAATAGGAGAGTTATTGCAAGACAAAATGTCAATGCATATATTAAAGCATTAAATGTATTTGACTTAAGACTTCCAGACAAATGGCTCACTTGGTTTGTTTGTGTAAGGGTGGGTAGGACAGTAGTAGGGCAAAAACACCTAGGTCTGCAATGCAAGCCCTATCTGCAACCAATTTAGGATTCTATGCTGGGAACTGTGGCCTCAGGCATGGCTAACTTTTGTTAACAGAGGCTTCAGGCACTGGCTGATCCTACAAAGCAAAGCTAGTTGAAGGCCTACCAAAGGACCTAATCAAATTTTCCATCTTTAAGAAGCAGCTTCTCATTTGCATATGATGCCACCTCCCTTACCTATGTCACTTCTCAAGGAGCCAGATGTTCCCCTTCCTGATTTCTAGGCCCTAGCCAGTCTCCCTGATGCGCAAGGCCTAAACCGCTTCAATTCCACAGCCAGCTGCTGGCAAGTTGGCAGAGGAAAATACGTTTGTTTATGCCCCCAGCCATCTATTTTCTTTAAGCTGGTTTCCAACCAAGATTTTTATCAAGATACCAGTTATTCTCTTCCAGTGGTTAAATTCATAAGATTTTTAGTTCCCAAAGGCTACGTGATTAAAGTAATTTGGACGTAAAAAATGTCTTTACTATTTCTTATATGACATGTTTTGCTTTGTCCCTAAAAGTACTGCTGAATGCTTGTCCTCTAATTTCTGTCAGTTAAATGTATGCTTTAAAAAACAAAATTAATATATATATTACATACACATACATACATACATATATACACATGGTACAATTGCACAGACTGCAAGCATACAGGTAGAGGAATTTAGACAAATAGATCTATCCATGAAACTGTCATTCCAACCAAGGTATAGGACATTTCTACCCCTCAGGAAAGTTCCCTTGTATTTTATTTCAGCCAGGTTCTACTTACCACTGTTGCAATTTCTGATGATACAGATTTTTCTTCTTACCCTTACACTCCACATAAGTGGCATGAATTAGTAAGTATTCTTTTGTGTCTGGCTTCCTTCCCTTAACACATTGTTTTTAAAATTCATCTATTTCAAATGCTATGGAAATGTGTTCTTATTTCTCTTGGACAAATACCTGAGACTGGAATGGTTAGGGTTTTTTTTTTAATAAGAAAATGTTGAAGAGTCTTTCCAAGTCATGGTGGCATTTTATATTTCCACTGGCAAAGTACAAGACTTCTAGTTGCTCTGTATTCTTGCTAACATTTGACGTTGTCAATCTTTTTAATTTTGGCCATTATAAAGGCTGTGAGGTGGTATCTCATTGTGGTGTCTTGCTGCACTTTCTAATGTCACTCAACCATTTTCTCTGTTTTTCCTTACCCGGGTTTATCAGTTCTTACTTTGTGCTACCCTTCACTTAGGGGGTCATCATCCCTAATCAGAGGCCAGGTTATCTAAACTATGGTGAAGGGCAAGGCTACCTACCTGATGAACATAAGTTGGTGACGACTAAAGACGAATCTGTCAAAACATTTCCTTGACCTGCTCCTGCTAAGCTTCCTTTAGGTTTCCCAGGAAGAACAGAATGAGCCATTGTCAACCCAGCAGTAAACACAGGTTTATCAGAATCTCGGTGAATTAATTAAACAGAGGTTTGCTCAATTTGGATGTCAAAGGGATAAAGGAGGGGAAAAAAAGGCAAGAAAGTGGGGCTACAGAATGCCTATCCTTTGACTCGATTTTATTTCCCTTCTTCAACTGCCCTCCTCTCTAAGGCTTTGACTCCTCCCTAACTAGTTAACACATTCCTCTTAGCACAAGGAAATTATACTTGAAGCTCATTAGGATCAAGAGCGTCTCTTATTAATTGATTCAAAGTGAAAAAAAAAGCCACCACGTTTCATATAATTTAGGCTAAATAAAATTCTAAAACAGTGCAAATCAGTTGAACTGTCCTTTCATGTTGTATCCTTCAATCGCTGAATATTCTATATGGCATTTCCCAGAAATATGATTTGATTTGAGAACATCTGCAGCAGTCTGGAACACATTTTCCCCTGTACTTGACTTTTAGCTCATTATAGCTCTCAGATGTTCTCTCGGCAATCCTGTGACATATTGGAGTGTTGCTGAACAAACATCAGTGAAGCCGATGTCTTGAGTAGTGTCAATCTCAGTTGAAAATGTTTCAGCTTTCTTAGCATCAACACTAGAAGAATTTAATTAACCCACTGAAACTTTCAAAATGATAGTTAATGCATGTAAGAAATAAGAAATCAGAAAAGTAGGGGAGAGTGGATAAGCGCTTAACCTCCCGCAAGCTGGTGCCTGCCACCTTCAGCCCGCACTACCGCCGCTCGTGAGAAGCCTGGTTGCTCTGTGCAGCCTCCCGCGTTGTGCCACGAAACCTCTGGCTTGCTCTATCGCCCCTGTGGAGATGGAGAAGGTGGAGGTGGCAACTGCTGCTGTCATACTCCCCTGGTCCCCAGACAAGGTCAGCTTCTAGCCTCTAATCAGCTCCCATCCAGCTACTCTCCTGTTTTTAGTAGGTGGGGCTGGGAGACCAAGGTCAGAAAAGCGCTGTTGGCAGTGACATGGTTTTTTGCCCACTGCTGCTATTACATTAAGGAAGCAGCTGGGGAGATAATGTATGCCAAAGTGCTTTGTAAATTATAAAGTGCTTATATAATTGTCATGGATAATCACTACTGTTGTTTTATTTCTAGGTTGTAGGAAGAGCACTGAGCAGGGCTATTGCATGGCAAAGTCCACCAGAAAGCTGAAGAGATGGGTGCGTAGGGTCCAGAGGGAGGTCTTTGGTGAGACTACAAATGTGGACGATGACAACCAGGAGAGTAAAATTGGCTTCATGGCTCTGGCGAGCACATCCAGTAACCTGAGAGCCACGAATAGGGGAAATACTAGGGCCAAAAAAGGAGAAGGGGTCCTGAAGATCAAGGGCCAAAAAAGGAGGAGGGGTCCTGAAGATCAAGTCCAAGAAGGTTTTCTCCACACACAGAAATGTTATTTATGTCCAGGACTTTGCCATGCTTTCTGCCTTAGCCTGAGGTATTCTTCCTACACTCACTAGATCTTAAGTTTCAGAATGGTCTGGAAAATGTTCTCAAACACCCTCACCATGCCTGCTAGCCTGTGCATACTTTCTATCCCCGTAATTATCACTACGTTATAAATAACTCTTTAATTGTCTAATTCCACAGTAGTCTGTGATCCTTTCAAGGGAGGGCAGTTCTGTTATTATTAATATTGGTCTCCACAATGCCTGGCACAATCTAGGTGCTAATAACAGTCTGCTTGAAAAAAGTAAAGGAGGAACCAGGAGTAAAAGAGTATTCAAAAATCAAAGAAGAAATTTCAAATATGGAGTGATCAACTGTAGAATATAACAAGACCTAGTAAAGACTTGGAAACGAATGGATTTTGTGAGAACTAAGTCACTGATAACTTCAGCAAGAGCAGCTCTAGTGATTTGGGGAGTAGGGGTGGGTAGAAATCTAATTTTGATGGGTTGAAGATAGAAAAACAAATAAGGAATGAGAGACAGTGAGTAGAGATGATGTTTTCTACAAACTGACCTTTCTTTCAGAAGAAATTTAGAATCTGTTACTTATTTTTCTCAAAAATCCTATGAAATATATATTTAGTATCCCAAGCCTTTGAATGGGAAAACAGTGGCTAAGAAAAAGTATGTAAGTGCCCATGTCCTTACTACTAACAAGAAAGAAATTATGTAAGGTACATACTACACTCTGTTTCCTCAGTTGGATTAGGCTGATGTTGGATATCTTCACATAACTTAGGAAAACCAGATACGATGCAAGAATAAATGTTTTCACTATATGGTTTAGAAAGAAAGGCTCCCTGTTAGCATCAGAGAAATTGGACGCATGTTGGAGTGATGCAATGGGAAACTGCCTTATGGAATAAGCCGCTGGCATGCGGGACCACATGCAGAAAGGAAGGTGAAGATCACTAAAGAAGGGCATTTCCATTTTATAATTTTTCAAAGGGTTACCTCTGTAGCCATCAGTCCCTCTGGTGTATTTGGAACTTTGTATAATCCTTCCCAGCTGATAGTACTGTGGTAATAATCAACTCCCAAATCTCAATGACTTAACACAATAAAAGTTGGTCTCTCAGTCACAAAAAGTCTGCCATCTCAGATGTCCTGTAACTGGTGTCTCAGCGATACAGGTCATCCGTTCCATGCTGCCACCTTCTCAACATGAGACTGCGGTGTTCACTGGGGCAAGGAAGCAAGTATGGAGACTCGAGTGCCAGCTTACATGTTTCCACCCAGAAGCACATACCATACTTCACTCATATTTCATTGACTAAAGCAAATCACCTAGTCACATGGAATGTCCAAGAGGCAAGGAGATTTGCTTCCACTACAGAACCAGAAAATGTTAATGGACACCACCAATGCCTACCACCAACACCAAACACATGAACAGAGTAGGAGAATCTTTAGAGCAGGCTTCTTCCATATCTCAATAAAGACTGTACAGAATAACACTGAATTCTCTTTCTAGGAGGCCTGGCTTACCACAAATGCTACGTTTACTTTTGTAAGTTTCACTTACGATCTACAGTAAATAGAAACAAAGACATGGCAATATTTAGGTTCTGAAAGATGACTATCTTGATGGGTGACACTGTATGGCTCAGGTGGAATGGATGCATGCTGAAATTAACTGCCAGAAGAGGATCTAAAGAAGGTTCTGAGAAGCAGGGAAGACAAGTGAAATGCTTTAAAGATGTATGGCAACAAATCTTCAAAAGGCATAATCTTGACGGTGTTTTTTGTGAACCATCTTAGCACACCAGCCAGCAGGTGTGAGGGACTGGGAGTGAGGTCTTCAGGGCACTTCCGTCAATGAGACAACTTCATAAACAGTGCCTGAAGCTGCAAACCAAAGGATTCTCTGAGCGGCATTAGCACATTTCTCTGTGTAGGTTGGAGTCACATCTTAAACACATTTCTAGGGGGTCACATGTGACCATGAAGCATAGACTGCTTCAGGGTATGGATCTGGGACATATAATAAAATCATTTCCAGTAGCTATACAACACAAAATAGAGGGGATATTGAGAAATTAGGTGGTTTACTAGATTAATAGGGGCAACCTAAGAGAGTGATCAGTCAGGTTTCCAAGGAGAAGAGGGAGGGAGATGGATATTTGATCTGGATGTATAAACTGATTTGGTTAACTACAAGATTGCTAATTACTCAATGCAGTTAAAGATATCTTGGCCTATCCTTCCTAGGCTTCTAGGGTTTTGGTAAGGCTGTTCAATAGCAGTTATGATCCGTATAATTTGAAAGCTAAAACAAACAACAACAATAACACTAACTAATTATGGCTTCTTTTTTTAATTAATCAATTAATTAATTAATTAATTAATTTATAGATCAGATCCCCCTTTTTAATTTAAAAAAGTGGACACTTAATTTTTTTTTCCTCAAATCTTAGATCAGGCCAAATTGGCATAAAGCTGAATATAATTAGAATTTCTGTTGACTCCTTACTTATCAAAATGACTCTCTGACCCCTTTAATTAGCAGGAAATTATATCTTTTATCTAATGCTCCCTTTATTCAAGTGGGCAGATGAGCTTAAACAGAGATAAAACACATATACATTTTTTCATCAGGGAGAATTTCAAGGGCATAGCTCTGAATTACAGAGAGATATTTTGCCTTACTCCATAAAATCAGGATTAGGAACAAAGCTAACTGGTTTGCAGTAAACGGGCACTAATTTTGTAGAGTTCCTAGGAGCAAGGGTAGGGGGTTGAGTTCAAGGGTTGTGTCTGAATTCAAATTTCATCTTACATGCTTATAGCAATGCTTCCTTTATAAATCCTCAGTCCCCACTCAGAACAAGAAAAATCCTAAGTTTTCTTTTTTTCCTGGCTAAAAAGTAACATCAAAATTAATGAGGGTAAGTATGTTAAAATGGAAAGTACCTTTACACAAGTTCTACGTGTATAATTAATATTGAAAAGGTGCTTTCTGCTTAAACTGATATATTTGATGGAGTGTTAGGAATTAACCACTTATTTTCATAAGAGTGACAAAAGAATAATCATATTTGTGCTTGGCAATTAGATATCTGTTTATGAATGAGGAGAAATAAGAAATCATAATTTTTAAAAACGTGATAAAGCAAAGCATGGTGGGATGCTGCAGAACAGTAAAAATGTCTCGTTTATACTTTATTTTGGGCATACAATGGTGGATTGCAATGAGGCAGCTGCAGTGGTTACAAAGATTGCAAAGCTCAATAGTTCCTAGATTGATCAATGGGCAAGCAGTCAGTGTTCCACACTCAGGAAGTAAGAAGCCATATTCGGCCACATCCTGTCCTGTGTGCATGTTGATGGAGATGTTGCCATCAGATGTTGCCACCTGATCACACACCTCTGCTGAACTTGGCTTTGGATCATAATGTTCTTCTACATACTGCTACTGACAAATACCAACTGACTGGAGTTGCTCTACCAAATGATTGGAGTTGCTCTGTGAAATAAATCCACTTACCCCTGAGATGGGAGAGAGACCATTCTGGGAAGGCTGACAGTGGCACAAAATTTTGGTTATAAGCAATGCAAAACTACCTCATTCCATAACATCACAGACTCCTACCAGCACCTCCCCTAACAGCTCACTTTAAATTCTGGTATTGCTACTGTGATTTGGCAACAGTAATATAGGCTCCTCCCTTCTCTCTAGTTTAGGACCAATGATGGACCACTCATGCTATCTTACTGCCCAAACCCCAAATTAACAAATCTATTTTCATTTTACCTGGAAAGTGAACACTTCTGAATTTTAGGGTTTTTTGTTTTTGTTTCTGTTTTTTGTTTTTTGGTAAAAGGGAGTGTTTCAAAGGATAAAGATGCAAGTGTTTGATAAGATCAAACAAAACTAAGCTAGCAAAATCATGTTATCAGTAGAAGGGCAAAAGAAAGTACACAAATAATGTGTAAGTATCACATACCCCAATTTTTCTGTATGTCTACTTATGTTCTATCTGTGTATCTATGTGGCTCTGTATCTACCTCTCCATCATCTATTTTAGAATTAACTATAACAATAATGGGCATGGGCTGAATACCTGATTGCTATGTGCTACACACTTTACATATGTGATTTCTAATCCTCAAAAAGTACTGGTGAAACTGGTATCATTATCTCAATTTGCCAATACAGGTATAGAGAATTGTGTGATTCATTAAGTGGCCCAAGTTCAACCAGTAGTAAGCCACTGAGCTGGATTCTCGACCTGCTAGACTCTAACACTGTGCTCCTTTCACTACAGCACACTGATTTCTTTGTGGGATCATTAAACATTAATGAGATGATTAGACACTCAGAACTACAAGAAGGGGCTATCACAAACCTTAGTCAACATTTTTTGCTTCTAAGGAGAAATAATCACTATTTTTAAACAGGCGTCTACCCTACTGTTAAAGGATACTTGGCATTTCAGCATTCTACCTAAGATACTACTCAAACCATCTGATGATATTTAGAGATACAGATAAGTCCCATAATACCTATGCAGTAGACTGATTTGGTAATTCTGGAAAATTTGAAGTTCCAGAAAATAAAAGTGCTTTGGTTTTTGTTATTGTTGTTGTTGTTGTTGTTTTGTTTTTGTTTTTGTTTTTATTTTATTTTTTCAGTGTTCCAAGATTCATTGTTTATGACCCACACCCAATGCTCCATGCAATATGTGCCCTCAGTACCCACCACCAGGCTCTCCCATCCTCCCCCCAAGACCCTCAGTTTGTTTCTGAGTCCAAAATCTCCCATGTTTTGATTCCCTCCCCGAATTACCCTACTTCCCATTTTCTTTCCTTTTCCTACTGTCCTCTATATTACCCCTTATGAATGGTGCTTTGTGTGTTTTGTTGTTTTTTTTTTTGCCATGTCCTATGAAATGAGCTTAATCAATAAAAATATTTAGCCCCACACAATCTGGCTAGTCATAGAAAGAGATCTTAATAATACTGCTTCCTGTTTCAATCAGGACCCAAGTAACTGATAGAAATGTAGAATGTCATCTGGAAGTTTTCTAACAATATAAAGTACCCAACTGGAAACCTCAAAGAGTAACCACAGGGATTCAAAGCTGCACTGGGAGAAAACAACATGCACAAGAACCATAGGATTGTAAGAGGAACTTAAAGAAAAGTGGCTTTTGGCTCTTACTCCTTTTCTGGGCTAGCTCTGCAAGTGGTATCAGAGAAAAGAGGGAAAAAAAAGTTATCACAAATGGATGAGGGTCAGCTGCAAGAGCCTACAAGTGTGCCCCTCACCATGGACTTTTCATTGTAAGATTTCCATATACTTATGATGAAATTAAATTATTTCATATTATCCCAGTTTACATTTTTAAAGTATTATATACATTCACTCTGCTCACAAGTTCTTTGTGAGATGTAAATATTATGAATATTTTCTCTCATTCTGTGACATGCATTTTCATTTACTTAACTGTGTCTTTTGATGACCAGAAGCTAATCTTGATGAAATGTAAGTTATCTATTTTTTCCTGTTCATTAGTGCTTTTGGCATCCTATCTAAGAAATTTTTCCTAATCTCAGGATCATGAAGCTATTTACTTATGTATTCTTTAAAATTTGTATACTCTTATATCTACAGTATATTTAACACTACTTTTGTGTTCTCTGTGAGGAAAATGTGAGGTTCCATTTTAGCACCGTTTATTGAAAGGACTTTCCTTTGTCCATTGAATTGCTTTGGCATCTTTGCGAAAAATCAATTGAATCTATGTGTGTGGGTCTATTTCTGGATTTTCTATCTGTTCCATTGATCTATTTGTCTATCCTGGCACTAAAATATGCTTGTTTGATGACTGTAGGTTTATAGAAAAACTTGAAGGCATATAGTTCAAATCCTCTAGCTTTGTTCTTTTTCTAGACATTTTGGTTATTCTAGCTCCTTTAAATATCAATGAAAATTTTAGAATCAGCTTGTCAACTTCAAAAAAAAACGTGTGTTGGGATTTTGATTGGGACTGTGCTATATCTACAGATTAATCTGGAGAGAACGGATCTCTCCATTGTTTTTTTTCTCATTATTTTTTTCTCAGCAATCCCTTATAGTTTTCAGTGTGTAGATATTGCATACATTCTAATTTGTTGCTAAGTATTTAGTGGCTTTTAAATGATATTGGTAGGGGTGCCTGGGTGGCTCAGTTGGTTGGGTGACTGCCTTCGGCTCAGGTCATGATCCCAGAGACCAGGGATCAAGTCCCACATCGGGCTCCCTGCTCGACAGGAAGCCTGCTTCTCCCTCTCTCACTTCCCCTGCTTGTGTTCCCTCTCTGGCTGTGTTTCTCTCTGTCAATTAAATAAAATCTTTTAAAAAAAATTGTGTGGGAGCACATTAAATTTGAAAAAAAATGATATTGGTAAATGGCATTTTAAAATTTAATTTTCTGGTTGTTCATTCTTGCTATTATTCATTTAGAAATGCGACTGATGTTGTATATTATCTCTGTATCATGGAACTTTCCTAAGTTCATTTACTGATTTTTAATAGTGTTTTTATAGTTTTTTGGGGATTTTTGATGTATTCAATATTCTCACCAGCAAATGACAGTTTTAGTAGGTTACCAATATGGATGCCATTTATTTCAGGTCTTTACCATACTAGTTAGGACCTCCAGTACAATACTGGATAGAAGTGGTGAGGGTGGATATGCAAGCCTAGTTCTGGATCTTAAAAGAATAAGTTTATTTATTTGTCATTTAAATATGATATGTGTTGTACAATTTTTCACACATATCCTTTATCAGACTGAGGACATTACCTTCTATTACTAGGTTTTTAGTATGAGTGGATGCTGGATTTTTGTTGAATGCTGTTTCTGCATCTAAAGACTTATACCTGGAATATGTAAAGACAATTCAGTAAAAAATAAACCCAATTTTTAAGCAGTTTTTAAGCAATGTTTAAGCAAAAGTTTTGAATAAGCACTTTGCAGAAAAGGTATATGGATGGCCAATAAGAAAATGAGAAAATGTTTATTATCATTAGTTTTCAGGGAGATGGAAATGCAAATCACAATGAAAGACCAATGGACATGTACTATCATGACTCAAACTAACAAGACAGAGAATACCAAATGTTGGCTGGAATGTGAAAGAACCAAAAAATCCACCCACGGTTGGCAGGAGTATAAAACAGTACAATCGCTAGGAACTCTGTTGGCAAGTTTCTTCTCAAGCTCATACATTGCTTTAGGACCCAGACACTACACTCCTAAGTCTTAGTAACAGAAAGGAAAATAGGTGTTCACAAACACAGTTATGCCTGAATGCTTATTTTAGACATATTTATAAATTAGAAAAATGAAAACAGCTCAAATGTCATTTGGAAAGGATAACCAAATTGTGATACATTTATTCAATGGAATATTATTCACCAATAAAAATAAATGAGTTACTTGACACCCACAACAGCATGGACGAATCTCCAAATCACTGTGCTGAGTGAAAGAGTGTTTTTATAAAATACACATTCTGTGGAATTCTAATTATATGACGCCACAGAATATGAATGAATTGATCTATGATGATATAAACTAAATTGCTTTTACTCCTGCCAGTGGAGAGGAGGGAGAGGTAAGGACGGGGTAGGGGCAGAAGGAAGTCTTCTGAGATGTTGGGAATGCTTGATATCTTGAGAGAAGTGAGGACTACATGGATGTGCGTTTTTGCCAAAGCTCACCAAATGGTGGTAAACCTCATTTAAGACCTGGGCATTTTTCTTCCTGTAAATTTATTTCAATTTGGAAAACTAAAAAGCATGAAAAAATAAATAGCTCGGAAGACAGAAAACTGTTAACGTTGTAAACAGAGGGTACTACTACTGTCTGCGTCTAAGACTGTTGTTATCAGGCCTTTTTTATAATGGTCATGCTCCTGAGGTCATACGGTCCTTTGTTCTCTTGTGTTGAATAATAGGTCAGAAACAAATAAATAGATGGTTAGATATTTACATATAAAATAGCACAACCAGGGGGGCATCTGGGTGGCTCAGTCAATTAAGTGTCTGCCTTAGGCTCAGGTGGTGATCCCAGGATCCTGGGATCCAGCCCCACATCAGGCTCTCTGCTCTGCAGGGAGCCTACTTCTCCCTCTCTCTCTGTCAAATAAATAAATAAACTCTTAAAAAATTAAATATTACAATCAGATAACAAGAGTTTTATAAAATCACATCACTGTGGCTTTAAAATGACATGAGAATGATGTATCTGATCATATGGATGCTCATATTTTTTCCTTTTTTTCATATTTTTGTTTCTATCATCAAAATAAAGCCTTATTTTAAGGGGTGCTATACAAACATCTAGACAGATTTTATCCTAATAAAACTTTTAATGAGCACAGATTATATTCACTGGTTAAATCACTGGTGTATATTTTGCCATGTTTTAATACCTACTGAAAGTAATTTGTACATTTGTTGTTTCCTTCTAAAATCTCTGCTATTCTCGGGGTGCCTGGGTGGCTCAGAGGGTTAAGCCTCTGCCTTTGGCTCAGGTCATGATCTCAAGGTCCTGGGACGAGCCCCACATCAGGCTCTCTGCTCAGCAGGGAGCTCTCTGCTCAGCAGGGGGCTCTCTGCTCAGCAGGGAGCCTGCTTCCCCCTCTTTCTCTGCCTGCCTCTCTGCCTATTTGTGATAATAAATAAATAAAATCTTAAAAAAATAAAATAAATAAAATAAAATCTCTGCTATTCTTGAAAGGGACTCGCTGGAATTTTAGTTATACATTGGCTTTTTTTTCCCTTCCAAATAAGGACAGTGCAGATAGTTTGTGCGGTTTAATTCTATAAACATGTAGCATTGTGCTAGGTGCTTGAAAATTCAAGAATAAATAAGACATCATCTCTCTTTTCAAGATTCTCATGATGACTTCTCGTGATGAACAAGAAAACATACAACCAGAAGATAACATAATAGCTGCAATACCAGTTGAGAAATGAGGGACTCAATTTTCCCAGACAGAGAAGAGGAGGGTCAAAGATGACATCACAAAGGAAGTGACATTTGTAATACATCTTATGATAAATAAGTGATGGATCAATGTATTTATTCAGCAATTCAGCTACCATGCCCTGCTCCTAATGGTAGATGTTGTGTCTGACACCGGCACACAGTGTGTGATCTAGGCCCTCAAGAAGCTTATACTCGAGGTATTTTGAGAAGTTAAGAATGAACAAAGGTTGCTCGCCTGCCAACCTCACTCTACTCTGACTTCTTTCCATCTCATTTTACCAGACTAGGCTCATCCATGAAATAGGACTTTAAGTTCCAAGTTATTTTTTTCTGCTTACACTCATTTCATTTCTGATGTGATGGGAAAAGCAATGGCTTGGTAAATCAAACGGCTACTAATTTTTAATGCTACCTCTTAGCTGTTTTCTTACACAGTTCATTTGTCATTCACTGACATAAGCGGCATTTACTGAGCTCTTACTATGTATCAGTAGGTGTCCAAGGAATTGGGAAGTGGGCTTGCTGTCTGGTAGAGGAAAAAAATATTAAAAATCCAAATGCTGTGTGATACTTGTTACAACTAAAACTAAGAGGAGGAGAAATTAATTCTGGTATAGAGATCAAGGAATAACTCCAAGAGAAGGGGGTGCTTGTGAATTTCTCTTCAGTGAGCCAGAAAGACATTCCAGATGTAGGGAACAAAAAGTGAAAATTCATGCAGACCCCAACCAGTCAGTAGTTTTGGCCTGTGCTGTTTCCCTTTCGAGGGCTCTTGTTTAGTAAGAATCCTACTCTCATCCCAAGCATGAAAAAAAAAAATAAGTCAAATCATTTCCTTCCATGTTTTTTGATTGCAAAATTTCTGTTCTAATCTTGGAGCATCCAATTTCTTTCACATTTCCCAAGCAAATAATCTCAGCATACTGTGATTTGCCACAAATTCCAAATACTAATATTTTTTTCTGATATCCATAAAATATATACTTTGCCTCCAACTCTAAAGAAGAATTTGTGGATAAAGTTATACTTGTAGTTATCATCTCAAATATTCTTCACAATCCCTTACCCAAAACCCTTGGGGCCAAATACATCTCAGAATTCAGAATTTCCAGGGGGTACTTTAGAAAAGTAAAATGGTGCACATGCCACATTTTACCTAATATCCCAGCAAGATGTGGGGTAGCAACCTGGAATCAACCACATTAGTCTCTCTGCAGTAAACACGTAAATATTCACTTTGGAAAGAATAAATAAAAATTAATAATATCTTCATATCAGTTTGCTGCCAAATGAAACATTTGGGCTTCAGCACTTTTTGGATTTCAGAATTATTAATGAGGGACTCTGGACTAATATTGTTATTATCTTCATTTGATAGTTTTAGAAAGAGATTTGAAGATATTAACTTGTCCAAGTTGCTCACGTAGTTACATAATGAAACATCATGCAAACCCACCCATCTGACTCTGGTCTCTGCTGGTAACCTCTATCCTATATGTGGCTAACAACCACTTCACTTTCACTGAACTGCCTAGGTTTTCTCACCAGGGGGAAGGAGGCATTGAGATTACCCAGTATAAAATAACTAGGCACTCTGCTGCTGAGACCCTTCCTTTCTGAAGATCCTGGGAATAGTCTCTGCTTCCTTATCCTCACAGAATTCCTCACTGCTGACTGTCTGCATAGACTGGGGATGTTACCTCTTTGATGGCAAAACGTCTCTGTCCTCGCGATTCTTTTTGCCAACGTGTCTTGGAGCTTACTCCTCCACTAATTCCCTGCCCCTGTTTCCTCACCAAGTCCTTTCAAAGCACTGGCCATTCAGAACTCAGTTCACTGCTCCTCTGGACTTCTCTCCTGATTCTCTACTTCACTTCTCCTCTAGCTGAATGTCATTTGGTGCTGGCTTCCTCTATGAAGACAAGCTTTATGTTGTGCTCACAGCTAACTTCTCAGTCTCTAACGATACTCTGTTGCTATTCTCTTTGTTACTTTTGGCAATGTGGATCCTTGCATCTGTCCATCAGAACCACCACATCACATGGTGGATTCCTGGACCCACCTCTGACCAAGTGAGTCAGCATCTCCAGGAGCGGAAATTCTGAAGCCAGAGAATCTACATTTTTCACAAGTGTGCCACATGGTTTTAAGGCACCTGCAGTTTGAGACCCACTGCTCTGTGGTGTGGCAAAGCTAGAGGCTGCACTTCGTAAGGGGTTTGCTTCATGTTCACGGGTACAGATTCATACAACTTACACCATAAGAGCAGAGCAAACTATAAATGCTTGACTTCTTGCCTTTCCAAAACCACTTGAAGAAACATTGCTTGGGAAGTTTAAAGAATTAATAAGTGAGGGTATGCAAAGGGAAAATATATTAAAGGTACTAATTACTCAAAAGATAACACAACTAATTTGGCCTAATCCTTGTTCCATAGCTAACGTCTCATTTTTCTCCATCTTCAAACACCGTACTGTAATTGGTTTCTTCTGAATTTCCACTCTGATTTATTCTAGCCTGACCTCTGAGTGAAAGATTAAGTAGAGTGACAATTGTACTTTCCAAACAAATCTTTTCCTACCTAAAGAAGCCTGATGCCTTTAGCAGGTCCTTCTGAAAAGGGTCTACATCATCTCTTGTTTCCCCTGTAAGATGAGAACACTGTAAAGAACAGCATCCTGCTCTTCAGCTAACGAGAGAATGATATGAGCTGTTTTCAAAGATACGCGCACATACACCAGCAACACCATGAAGGAACAGTTAGGAAGCCCCCCTGTACTTTGGATCCAGTGCACTCTGTCCCACTGTTAGGGACATTAAGCTCAAGGGGACCATCACCTGTTGTTTTGGTCATGTTAGCCCATACCGGGTTACCCATGAGCGTAGCTCTATTACCAGACCAACCACTAGTTCCTCAACTTAGTATCGAGCACTGAATCGCTAATATAATCATGCAGGCAAAATCTATGTGAAAAAATAACTTTCCTTTTTAAATGATAATGCTGAAAATGACACGATTTTGATGAAGGCTGGGCTCACCAAAAAAAAAAAAGTCAATCTAGATTCCAACTATCAGAAAATCAATTTCCACTTATGTCATTGACACAAGTGTCTCCATCATTATTCATCTTTTATTTGAATATGTAAGTTTTGAAATGAATGTGGAAGTCCTTTAAAAACAAAATGGCACAGTGCAATGCAGCTACTTACATTTCAGATCACATGGTGACCACTCGAATTTGAGATGGTGCTTTTATGGAATGGTCATAAACCATCAAAACTATTGTGTCGGAACCAACTTACTTGGGATATTTACACTGAATGAGTGTAAAGTTATTTGTGAGAAAAAATTTTTTTTTCTATGAACAACCTCCAGATATTGATGGTCATTGATAAAGGCAAGAACACTCACTGTCTAAATACTGCAGACTCAGTTTATGATAATATGATTAGTTACATTAATAATGCTGCTTAGGCACAGTCTTGCTAATTACAATATATAAATATTAATGCCGCCCACTCTTTTTTCTGTTTGATTGCCACTCATGGAGTCATTCATCATGGTATTTTTCTAGGAATTCACATTGTAAGATTTTATTTCTTTCTCCCTTTTGTTTTTCATTACTGGCCTTGCAGTCGTGCACATTATTTTTCGAGAAGCCTTTATTTTTGGCTACCCAGGAGGGGAGCCATAGTTTCCATTAAAAGTAGCCAAGTCCAAGCCAGCTTTATGATATTTCACTTATTCTTTTAGAGTCCCTAGCCCTGCCATCCAAAGCAGGGTATCCAGCGTTTTTGTTTTCCATTCTTTTTCATGTGACCTGTTTCAAGTTAAGATTCATTTGAATTATTAAATGCTTCCTTAAAGAATCTTTTTATACTTGCCTTTCTTTTTTTTTAAGTTAATTATTGATGTAGTGACAAGCTGAAAAGACTAAGAATTATAATTTTTTCCTCTCTTCATTCAGGACTCAAGAAACATCTTCTGACAATGGTTGTCTATTTAGAATAATACAAAGGAAATACAAAGGCAAAATGCTGAATGTTGTTTTAGAAAAGATTTGCTAAAATCATTGTATTATACAAAATGTAAATGTAGTATATATTTCTCTGAAAATAGCAGTTAGTGAGAAAGTTGGGACATAACCTTTCGAGCCCAGGTTTAACCACATAGCAGAAGCAGTCACAAAAGATACTGATTAGATTTTAATTTTAAAAACTTCATCATATTATTCAGGGCTCCAGTGATTTGATTGTCTTGAAAATAGAAAGGTAATGTTATAATTTCCAGAGCTTGTTAAAGAATACAGAAATCTCCAGCCTCCCACTGGAAAAAATGCCAGTCATCACCACAGTAAGCAAGAATTTGGAGGCACTTCACACTACAAACTTCAATCTTTTTTCCTTTACATGACCTTGTGTTATATTGGTTTTATAAAAATGTAACTCACAGACCTATCATGTACCTGTAATCAAGCTTCCTTCAGAACGATTCTACTGTAGCAGTAACATCCAAAAGGCACTGTGTTTCCTCTGTTAATGAGATGGTGGGAAGGAAAACAAGACCTGATGTAGAAAGCACTGAGGTAGAGTTCTTAAGCGCAAAAGGAGAAGTGAGGCCATACATACCTTTCCCATGAGTTCAGCAATACGGGGAACTGGTTTGCCTTTCTGGTGACTCACGGTAGCTGGACTCTGCCCATCCCAGTCCTGTAGTTCTTCAATGCTTTTCAGATACAGCAGGGCTCTGAGGCCAGTGCAGTAGTCTTGGATGACAGTAAAATCCTGATTCTGAACAGCACTGCATACCTAGAAAAGATGGAGCGAGCAACCAAATGTCAATCTAAGAGCTAATTCTCCAAATAGACTCATTTTGCATTCATTCAAGAAAACCAATTTATGTTCCAGGCACTGATCCAAGCATGGCATATCAATCATTAGATGGAGGAGGGAGTGGTAGAGAGGGAGGGACTGTGAAGGGGCACAGGAAACTTCCAGTGACAGGGACTACTTCCAATAAACTCAATGTGTCGATGGTCTCACAGGTGTATATGTATTTCAAAAATGGCCAGATTGTACACTTTAGAGATGTGCAGCTTACTGTATGTCAGGCAAACCTTAGTACAGCTGTGAAGAATTAGATCCAGTCAGCTGGATCTACAAGGAATTCAATTTAGCACAGCATAAGAAATGAGCTTTTAACTCTTGTGTTTTCCGTCCATTGGGATGTACTGCCTGAAGATAGTTCCCATGCCCAGAGGTGGTCATGCCGAGGCTGGAGTCTTGTTCATTACTTAACTCAAACACCGGTGACCACTATCTCCCTCTTCAGCCTTGTCTACTCTTGTTCTTCTTTTTGTTCACTATGCTCAAATCACCCAGGTCTTTGCTCTTTTTCTCATATCTGCCACATTCTTTCTTTGCCTTGAGAATTTTTCATAAGATTTTGCTGCCTAGAAAATTCTTCCCTTCCACCCATGGTTGACTACTGGCCCTTTCTCATATCATGGTAATATCACTCCTCGAGAAGGCCTCTAAGAGCCCAGTATAGGTTAAGGCCTTTGCTTACTACTACATCTTTTTCCCTTATAGCTATTGCATTTGATGTGCAGCTCACTCCTCAGACAGGCTGAAGCGTTAGGAGGGAAGATTTTGTATTTATCTTGGTCACCATAGTATCCCCAGAAATGAGCACAGTGTTTGTCACTTATTCTCCTCTTAATAAATAGATGTTGAATGCCTAGATAATTTAGAAGAGGCATTTTAATTTGAGTGCCCCTATGTCAGAAAATAAAGAAATAAAAAAATTCCAGAGTAAAGAAAGGCTGAATATGAAAAGGTAGGATATTTCTAATAAAAATAAACTTGAGGGTCTGTTGGGTTTGAACTAGAGTTTGAATTTAATGGATTTAGATAAACAATTCTAGGTTAATTATTACCAAAGATACCTCAAAAAGCAGGAACAAAAATCCTTCATTTCCTATTCTGAAGTGCTATATGTTACGACAATGTAGAAAAGAGAATTTAATAACCACTAAATACAAAGAAGAATATTTTCTATCTAGCCCATTACATTACATTAAAAAAAATAAAACTGTTTCTTAGGAAGAATAATTTGAGCATTAATTAGGCCTCTTATAACTTTATTAAAGTTGATTTTTTTGAGAACTGATGAAAAACATCATTATCATTTCCTCCACAGCATTTTTTTTTAAACTGTAAGTCAACTGATACCTTACTTTACCTTCTTTGTTCACCATGAGATTCCATTTTTTGGTAGCATATGTTTATGGTATAATTTTATTCTAGTCTTAAAACAGTTCCCCATATGACCATAAGCCATCAGATTTTGAAAACACATCATATCATGTTCTTTATGAGGTCCATTATTGTTGTTAAAAAACTCCTTGCTAAAAGGAATCTAGACACTTTGTAACATATGAATGGTTTATTCTCATTTATCTTGAGTTGTCCAGTGAGAAGATACAAAAGCCACTAATTCTCTTAATCCACAAAATCGGCAACAATTTGTATATGGTGGGCTTAGGCCCCATGGTGCTGGGTGGTCAAGAGCAGACTTGGTTTTTTATTTTATTTTATTTTATTTTATTTTATTTTATTTTATTTTATTTTATTATTTTATTTTATTTTTTATTTTATTTTTTATTTTATTTTATTTTTTATTTTATTTTACTTTATTTTATTTTACTTAATTTTACTATTTTTAACTGAAGTAAATGAACATAGACTTGATGTATTTTAACTATGGAAGAACATGGTGGGCCCTAAACCTGGGAAGACTACCTCTTTCCTACCCTCTACTAGGTTCCCGTCCTATAGTGTTAGTTTGTCACATCACTGGAAGTCATTCTGAGTAGGTGAAGGGAATATAAAATCTCAAGAGGGAGGAGAGACTACAACGTGGTAACTGAACATGGCTGGGATGGTGTGCTATGCTGGAAACACTGGAGGCCACCATCAGACCTGGGTGTTTGAGGGGATCACTTCAGGTACATTTCATCATAAGGCAAATGTTACACTATTTGTATACCTTGCTAAAATGAGTAATTTAATTTCTACTTTCTCATAAGATTAAACTTATTAATTTTCCTGATAGAATGTATGAGTGTAGGAACTCTGAACGCTGATATTTTCTTTTAAACTTTCAATACACATATAAGTTATTTCAGGATCTTATTGAAACGCAGATTCTGTTCCTGCAGGTTTAGAATGAGACCCACGATCCTGCATTTGTGACAAGCTCCCAAGCAGTGCTGATGCTGCTGGGCCACACTTAGATTAGCAAGATCTAAGGCACTGGTAGGGATGAATCGCATCTGAACCTCAAATGCTATCTGCAAAGTGAATCTTACAGACTAACAATTTCTTGAGTTTTACTAATTACACTGTAGCAACATTTTCATGGCCTTTAAAGAAGCACTACTTATTAATAATAATAAGTCCCATTCGAAGAAACAAGTAATTTTCTGATGAAATAGTGCTAAGACCCAAAATAAATCTTAGGATGCAAGTATACCTTTGGGAACAGAGCTTCAGCCGTGGGATTTGATGCTCAGAGAATGGATTTGCTCAGAAAGGGGCCTTGCTCTTGCCTAAGCTTTACACTCCACAGAGGCCTTTATCTCTGTCTCCAAGGTAAATGTCTCCTTTTAAGACTCCAGACATGGAGCTGCTGTTCCTAAATGGGCGTATTTTATATGACATCTCTTTGTTTGTTTAAGCGCTCTGATTAGAACTCTTAATAGGTGTTAACGTGTTTGCTCGGTATAATTTGTAAGTTCTTCATGGTGAAGGCTGGTTCATCTTTCTTCCCAACAGGACATCAGGTGCCATTATAAGGCTCTTTGTCACTATTAATTATTTCCATAAGCGTGAATATCCCTACAGTGAGCAGTTTTAAAGAGGGGTCCCTGGACTGTCAGCAGGATCAGCCTTGTGAGGGACTGAGTAGGTGGTGGCCCCCGGTGCACCATGAGTTGAGGAATGTCATAAAGATCCTACTGTCACTGAAGAGGCTCCTCCAGAGGTCTGACACAGTGTCCTGAAATTTCTGCTTTAGGTGCAGGCACATTTAGTCAAAGCCCGCCTATGTAAATACCTGCAAGGTGACAGAGGGTTGTGGGGGGTTATCCCTTTCTCATTATTTCTCATTAAATGAGATTAAGCACCTTAACAGCAAATTACCTCTTTGCAGTGGATTTACATCTTATCAAATCTCCTTTACATACACTATTTCTTTCAATACTCAGAACAAACCTACAACTTAAGCAGGAGAGAGGGTAACGTTTTTCCTTTAAAAATGGGAAAAACTGGGGTGCCTGGGTGGCTCAGTTGGTTAAGCAAATGCCTTCGGCTCAGGTCATGATCCCAGAGACCCGGAATCGAGTCCCACATCCGGCTCCCTGCTCGGCGGCGAGAAGCCTGTTTCTCCCTCTCTCCCCCTGCTTGTGTTCCCTCTCTGGCTGTGTTTCTCTCTGTCAAATAAATAAAATCTTTAAAAAAAAAAAAAAAAGGAGGGAAAAGCCGTAGTCCAGCCTAGTGGTTTTTATGCCATATGAAGTGGTATAGCCCAGAGGCTAAGAGCACACACATAGAAGTCAAGCAGAATCAGGTTTAAACTACATCATAGCTGCATAAGTATGGGCAACTTCCTTTACTTAAAAATGGGACTAGTATGTAGAAAACGAAAAGGCAACCTACTTAAGTCTTAAAATAAATAGTAGCTAGTACTTAGTAAGCTAGACTGGCACCAAAAATAAATTTTGTAATATGAATAAATCATTAGAGCATGAATTAGGCAAGATATAATTTTTTTTAAGCCCAATACTTTTTTGGTCTAATTCAATAAAAGAAAGTCATGGACATTATGTTTATTTGCAATAAGTAGAGATCTCAAAAAAAGTTTTGATCTGGTTGCCAGAAGCCAAGTCTGAGACCCAGCTCTGTCATTCAGGAGCCATGACTAGGGCCAGTCAGTCCTGAGTCTTCTCCCACCTCCCAATCTGAAAAAAGGTGTATAATAATAACTAATTTCTTGTCGTGGTGATTAAATTACGTAGGTGGCAGTGCTTTGGAAATCACAAAGCTCGGAAAGGACAGGAATGGTACTAAACCTCATGGTTATTATTCGGCAATTTAAAGTTGAAAGTGCCTACGAGGTCAAAATGGAAAGAAAAAGCCACCTTCCTTTAAATGCAAAAGACAAGTTACTAGAAACATAGCAAACTGAATCCAAAATGGATTGCCAATACTAAACCCAGGCAAATAACTTGGCAAGGAAGAGTTCTGCAGAATCAGAAAACCGCAGGCTGGTCCGTGTCTTTGTATTATAGAGCAGCAATCCCTCATATGATATTTCAAAATGTGACAAGTTTCTTAAATAGGGATCTTAAACTACCAGACACAATACAGATGAACTCACGATCATAATTACTCCTCATTTCTTATCACATAGGTGGATAAACCACCCCAGGTCTTAGAAATGTGTGCCACCAGGCTATATGCAAGTAAAATATATGTTTTTGATTGAATCCAAAGTAGTCTTAAAGTTGCTGTAAGTTGATTAGTAAAAGGAATATTGAAGGGTACCTGGATTTAAGTATAAAGGGAAATTCTTCTGCAATGCATATCACATTCCAAAATATACTAATAACAGAGTCTTATGTAGCTGAAAGGAGTTTAAGAGCATTCCTATGGACACAGTCCATAGATAAAAGACTGAATAAGGAGGATTATTCATCTAATTCCTAAAGATTTCCCAGAAAAAGGAAAAAAAATCCTATGATCTAACCATGCTAATTTGTTTTGATAAATAAAGCATTAAGCTGTTTAAACCATGAAAAACACCTGCAATATTTTACCTGATGCTTTATAGTATTCAAAGCATGTTATCAAAAAGTAAGAAATATTTACATAGTGATTTACAGTTTTCAAAGCACGCCAACAAATAAAGCACAAGGGAATCTAGAACGTTTTCAGACCAGCCTCCTTATTTCACAGATTAGGAGTCCATAAAAGCTGAATGATCTATCTGTGGTCACACATCTAGTTAGAGGCAGTGCTGTTCTCTCCGCCTGGCCCAAAGCTCTCCCCAGTACTGCACTGCCTCCCCAGGATTATCTACCCTGGTCCGTACACCATTTCTGACAGCAAGACAGAGAAGGTGCCAGTAAATGCTTAGTAAGTAAGGAAATCAAAACTAAACATTGAATGTTTTGTCCCAAGTCAAAAGATTAGTAGGTGGTAGAGCCAACAGTCGGATGAAGATCGTTAGAAGTCAGAAGATCCTTAAGATCTTCCTTCTGTAGGGGCGCCTGGGTGGCTCAGTTGGTTGGGCAACTGCCTTCGGCTCAGGTCATGATCCTGGAGACCCGGGATCGAGCCCCACATCGGGCTTTCTGCTTGGCGGGAAGCCTGCTTCTCCCCCTCTCAGTCCCTCTGCTTGTGTTCCCTCTCTGGCTGTGTTTCTCTCTGTCAAATAAATAAATAAAATCTTTAAAAAAAAAAAAAGATCTTCCTTCTGTAAATTTCATAATCTGAAATTTGATGTCTTACAGAATTAAAGAAGAATATATTTATAATTTCCATAAGAAGAAGCATATCATTGTAAAATTATTTCAAATTTGTTATTTAATGAATTAGGCAGAAATCCACAGATTTTTAAAATGTAGGATTTTTATAATGGGATGATCACTTGGTAGTTTATGACAAAAACTGGAAAACAGACCTCTGCTATTATTGGATGGAAATACAGTTTCCAATTTCATCTGTCCACACCCATCGAGCAAAAACATCAGGTTTTCTAAAGGCACCGAATCAGTCATTCCTCACTGAGTTGAGTTCTGTCTAGTACTTGTAAGCAGACATATAAAACTACATTATAATTTTGAAACTGCTGTACAATACATATTGTTAAGGTGATAATTCAGAATAACAATATCTCCCTATGAGTTTTTGGTGCTACATAAACATGGTGCTTACTAGAATTCATGAATATAACACCAAAATTATAATTTTAGAAGGCCGTAGGTGAAAAGACAACCCCTGGAGATACATAGTACATAAGGAACTAGACGGGTATATATTTGTATATCTACATAAAACCACCAATCTTAATTGTTCTAGCATATTAGTTTCCATTTGTTGAAGGTGTACAACATCAAAGTCATGAGGTCCCTATATATTGTATTTAGTAGTAACGTAAGGGACTACGTGAAGAAATCAAAGGGAGAGTTTCTGAGTAGTTTCCTGGCAATTGAGACAGCAGGTTCTTTCATCTGCTCTGTAACTCTGGCAGTGCACTGATTTAAACTCCTTCTGAGATCTCAAATGCTTTTATACTCTTAGGTCTCTCAAGCAACTTTTTTTTTCAAACTGATAAAATTCTAGCATTCGGCAAAGTACCATCTTGTTTCCCCCAAAAAGAGAGAGCTTATTTCAGCTTTGCTACCAACCTGTACAAGATCACTAAGTAAAATACCTGTCCAAATGCCATGCTATTAAGAAATCTTTGGCTTTCAGAAAACTGGCTTTCCGTTCAGTTTCCTACCATCTGACCAGACCAAATTGGGCTGGGGGAGAAAAAAGAACAACAAATAGTCCCGCAGATGTTGCTTTTTAAGGGTTCAGGTTAAAAAAAAAGAGGAAGCTCAGTGAACAAGCACTTCTGCTTACTGATTACATTTTAATGTTGTCCTTTAATTGCTACTCACTGATAAATGCTAAAGGTAGAGAAGTCACTTACCTTGTTTTGTATATCCTGTATTGCATTGTCAATCACATTACTTATCCTATTATCTGGTCTTTTAAGTTATATATTTTCTGACAAACTCTACGTATATGAATACCTCCTTGTCCCCCAATCAAGAAGGAATGTTATGAGTTTGAAAGGCTATTTTTAAAATGTCCCATCTGTGGTCCATTCTCTACCTGATTAATTTCTTAACCCAAATTCATTTGAAGATGGGCTAGAGAGAATAAAATGTTACCAACAGATTGGTACTGGGATCCAAACCAATTTTTCCAACTGGAATATGGAATGTAAGTGTCAACTCTCCAAGAATTTTCTCCAACGTGGCAGAGATGGCGGGCCACCCACCGTACTGTTATTCAGGTGTCATTGTGGGGCTGATCTTCTCTACTGACTTTGTTCAGGATACAGCCTGACTGAGGACAGCTTGGGCTGAGGAGTCAAAGGGATGTGTTGTGCCCTGCGGGTGAGAGTGCTTCTGTCCCCTTCCTTGTAGCTGTCCTTTACAAAGTCAGCTTCAACTGGATTCAGATCTCAGCGATGACCCGAATCAAGAAATCATAATGGAAAAGAACCACACAGACGCACAGCCCCTCTCTTGGCCTTTTATGAGGGGACAGAGATAAAATGGGTGAGTCAGGCACAATGCGGAAGGCCAAAGAGTGGGGATTGTTGTCCTGCGTCTTCAAAGATGTTGCTGTTGATGGCCCCACTTCCCCACAGACACAAACAGAAGTCTGAAAAGACTGAGGCGAGACCTGGAGTCCTCCTCACACCTGGTTCCCCCAGGCGCCCAGTCTTTGGGGAGGGGTGCAGCTGCAGTTTGGGGAAGCTCGGCTGCTCTGCCTCAAGGGTGGAGGGAATTTCCCTCTATGGTAGAGTCCACGGGAAGCTACTGCTGTGGGGCCATGTGAGTTGCCACTGTAATCTTCAATTAGTCTGCAATAACACAAGCGGTGATGTCAGGGTTTGCGTGTCCCATCGTGCAAGCTCAGCACCTCCCATGATAAAAGTGGGGCAAGAAGAGGAAACTGAATATCCAAACAATGGCTGTCAGATGACTAAAATCCATAATTTAAGGCAATCTCTCTTTTTCAGCAGTGTCAACACAGCTGGGAAGATCTGACTTACGATATCATTTACTAAAATACCACATGGGGTTGGGACGACAGTAGAATAAGTTGTAATGCCTAGCAAGGAAAAGTTTACTGAGCAAATTCACCCATGGAAATTGTTTTCTGGACTCTGAAGACAGATATATCAGGCTATGTGGTTATTCAACAACATAAGCAAACACTCAATAGTCCATAAAAAGGGGACCATCCATCTGAAATGGAGACAATGTTGTTAACATGGAAAGAGCATCTCAAATCACACTGTCCACCTCTTAAAGCACTCACAGTTCAGTAGTTGATTTTATGGTTAATCTATTATTGATAAAATACAAATTTGTGAGCATAGTGTGTGGCTATTATCAGTCAGTCAACGATCTTGATTGAGTTGCCAATAGACTCTGGGACACGAAAGTTAGACAAAGTTCAGATGATTGAAAGTGGATCATCTATTTACAAGTTAAGTACTACAGAAAACGACAACAAAAAAATTTACCGGTGTTCCAATTAACATATTGTGTTCCAATTAATATACAGAAAGCACAGTGCATACCTTTAGAGAACTGAAGAAGCAAAACCAAACATTGTATATTTTAAAAGCAGCTTTAAAAAAAATTAAAAACGTGCTTTTAATTTCTTTGCTACACAAGTGGAAAATATGAGGCGCTTACAAAATTTGTAATTATGTGGAAAAACCAGGGAAATCAACTGTATGCTATGTTTTGATATTTTCTTTTTTGTTTTTTTGTTTTGTCTTGTTTTTAATTAGTGAAGACCAAGAACCTAAACATAAAATGGCTGCTGTTGTACCATCTTTTTATGAACCACTTTATGAAAAATATTGGGGACACTGCTATATTATGTGCCACTGATGTTGTCATTGGCACTAGCTGAAGAATCGTATGATGTTAGTATAAATTGCTATCACATTTTGAAACTGATCAAATGTCACTGCCATCTATTCTAGTTAAAAAAAATTATCTGTACATGTAATGATACATTTCTAATATAATTACTTAATCTGCAGTAAATAAATAAAATGCTATTGAAATAAAAAAGGGGGGTGCCTGGGTGGCTCAGTCATTAAGTGTCTGCCTTCTGCTTGGGTCATGATCTCAGAGTCCCCGGATTGAGCCCCCACATCAGGTTCCCTGTTCAGGGGGAAGTCTGCTTCTCCCTCTTCCACTCCCCCCTGCATCTGTTCCCTCTCTTACTGTTTCTATCTCTGCAAATAAACAAAATCTTAAAAAAAAAAAAAAAATGCCTGGCCTTCAGCCTCCAAAGATAGGTTGGTGGAACCTGATTAGAGATGAGTGAACATAATGATGAAAGAAACAGTTTTATTTGTGCATTTCTCACTAGATGGGCACATATTCTATAATTTGTGAATGTGACGATTAATCTGAAAAAAGATGACAAAAGACTAGCAAAAACTCTAGGCTGAGGGTTTTAGGGGGATGCTTAGAGGTGACTATATAATTTACCAACCAGACACTTGAGAGTAAGTAGGGAAAGCATTAATGAAAATACCAGGACAACAAGCACACGCTAAAACTGTCCTGAACAAACCTAGATCCCCCTTCTCTTACTTAATAGAGGGATTTCCCCATCTCTAGATGAGAGGAAGATTTTCACTTACCCCCATGGAACACATTCTAGAATGTTCTGTCACTTTTTGTTTGGTTAAACATCCAGTCATTCAGGTACTTATGCAGGCCTCAGCTCATCAGACTGGAGTCACAAGGTTTTCATTGTTTACCTGGAGATTTGGGATCTGAGAGACGTAACCTGATCCAGGGGATCCTAGGTTTAAAGCGTTCCTCCCTCTTGACCTCCAAGTATCTTTTGGCATAAGAAAAACTCAAGAAGGATAGAAAGAGTAAAGGACTGCCCCAAATCTGAATCTTGCAAAGCTAGACAGAAACATCCTTAAGGGTAGAAGTTTTTATGTACTTTACATACTTCTCAGTCTGTTCTTTTGCAACATTTTTTATGCTTTCCCCAAATTCCTTTGACTGAAATTCACTTGGTGGTTATTACTTTCCAAACATTGTTCTAATATGTTCAATGTAGCATCACACTTAAACCTCACAATAACACCTCAGAGTATTATTATTTTCTTCAATTAGCAGATGGGTAAACAGGGTCAGAGACGAAGGGCCCTAAGACCATATAGCTAATAAATAGCAGAGCAAGGGCTCAAGTCTTCAATCAATCTGCCCCTAGGACCCTTTCTCATAAACAGCTGTGTAATCTTTTTTTTTTTAACCACTACAAAGAAACCTGGCTCTCATGTGAAAATAGGAATAAACATACATACATACATACATATATACATACGTATATATAATTTATACACATACACATATATGTCTGCCTATCTTTTATCTATCTATCTATCTATCTATCTATCTATCTATCTATCTATCATCTATCTAACATCTATCCAAAATAGAATTCTTATGAGGAATATATCGTTTTATTAATAATACATAAGTACCTAGAACATACCTAAAATACATGTAAGGATTACAATTTAGATCTCATTCTCTAGCTTTCAAAGACACAGTAAAAGCGCAGAGACTATATCCGTTTTGTTCATCACGGCACTCTCCCAGTGTTTAACATGTAAAGATCTGTGCCTGGTAGATGATTTGTTCAAATGAATAAATGAATGAATGAATGAAGCAAGCTAATGATATCATATTAATACCATTCAAGGACAAACAACTCTCTTTAATTTCCTGTCAATGATATATTTTCATTTTCCTCTAATTATAAAAATTTATCACAATTCAGAATTCATACCAACCCACAATAAGATACTTTTATCTCAACTTCTACTGCATTTAAAGTCTGTGCCCTTTATTGCACCATTAAGCATGAATACCTTTGCATTATTACTTAATTATTCTTTGGGTATACCAGTGTCCTTTCCAGGAGCAGATTTACTTCAGCATTCTTTCTGATACTCAGAGTATTATTTGTTACAGCCAAACTTGACACAGTTTATATATGGATTATTGGTCATCTCATATTCCCAGTTTGGATACTTGAATCCTTTTTTTTTTTTTTCTTTTTTTAAGGTTTTCTTTATTTATCTGACAGAGAGAAACACAGCTAGAGAGGGAACACAAGCAGGGGGAGCGAGAGAGGGAGAAGCAGGCTTCCCACCAGGCAGGGAGCCCAATGCAGGCCTTGATCCAGAACTGCAGGATCATGACCTGAGCCGAAGGCAGACGGTCAATTACTGAGCCACACAGGTGCCACATGAATACCTGAATCTTGACAGCGGGTACCATTTGATTCTATCCCATCTGGTAGTTCCTTTTAATAACAACCAAAGGATTGTGTAATTCAGAACTCTATGAAGACACTTGTTGAACAAAGATTGAATTCATAGTACCATGCCCAGTATATGTGATGTTCTAAACTACTCTTTTTCACACATCTGTACATATATTGAAGTCTTCATATACAGCCGTCTAGATTCTAGCTACACTGAAGGAAGATAAAACAGAGCCAGGAGAAGCTAAGGGAGGGGTCTCCATTCATGTTGTGTGTCTAGACTCTCTTATTCAATGTTTTAATTTCTACGTCACATACTCAGGTCAGTCCAGTGTCTCTTTGGATCTGGACCATATTTTTATTTTAAAGAATTCTTTATCTATCTTTAATTCTTTCAAGTTCATACTTTAAATTTAAAGTTCAGAACTTCATCAACTCACCCTAAGAAGTTCAAGGTAAAAAATAAGATTTACCTCACAACAAGTTTGTGCAGACACTGGCATTTAAAATAATGTGCACTCCTCTAAAATATGTCCTGCAAAATTGCCACATCTTCCCAGGAAAGGACCTCTCTCTATTTGTTGGAGAGACACAGCCAGAAGTATTTAATAGATTATTCTAGATTTTGATCATAAAAGAGCAATTTTAAGACATCATTTCTTCAAAAAAGTCTTCCTCTATTACTCAAAAAATTACCTACTCATTCATTTATTCTTTCATTCCACAGATACTAATTTATAAGCCAGTCCTCTGGTTCTTTTTTAATTCTATTATCAAACAAAACTTCTGACTGCAGCAGCCTGGGGTTATGCTGTTCGTTTTAGATCTGTCAGAATAAACCTTCCTTGAAACGCTGCTGTGGGGACCAAATGAGATAAGAATTATGAAGTGCAATTTACCAGGAAGTCTCTCTCAGTGGATGTGTGACACAATGGGTCTCATTCAGAGGGGAAAAAAAAATAACTGTTCAAGTTCTTAATTGTACGTCTTCATGGGAAACTAGTGCCTTTTGAGTTCTCTTCCCATATTAACTAATTTCTCAGGTAAGTTACTACTTGAGCTCCTGGACTAAAACTATCACTTCTGTGTTGTAAACGACTGGCCTATCTCACACAGATGAACCTATGAGATAGACTGTTAGGACGACAAAATGACTGTTACTCATCATACTTTGAGAGCATAAACTCAAATCTGATTACCATCCCCTCCCCACAAATCAATATACCACAGGCTCTAAATCAATTATTGAATATGAATTAGAATATGAATATGAATGAAAGAACAGATAAATAGGGTAAATGCAGGTAGGTGGACTTTATATGTTTTACGTTTCAGTCTTGTCTATAACATGTCACATTGTAAATTAAACTACTGCTTATATTCTGAGGTTGTTAAAAGGAATATTAGCTAATTATATAGTGCTTTAAAATGCCATAGAATTGATTTGTTTTCTTTTAACTCTCTATATTACTCATATTTATTTTGTGTGTTTTAGAGACATCAGGCCCTATGAATATACAACATTATTCTTTAGTTCTGTAAGAACAGGCATGTACAATGCACACTGTATTTGGCCATAACAAATCCCCCAGTGATTAAGCTGATTTTTAGTTAGCATCACTGTTTTTGGGCCCAGTGATGAGTCATAGAACTTTTCTCTCACCTCATATACATTACTGCATCGGGTGTCATTAGGACAGAGTTAATATCCAGGATGTAGTGATTGATTTAGGGAGATGATAATGAGATTATGGCTCATGCCCTTAAAGCATGACAACTGAAATCCTATCATTTTCCACATGAGGAAATATGCTAAATATTATAATATCTGACATGTCTATCACGGTGGGATTAAGCCAGCTATCTGAAACAGAGGTTTGATATGTAGATCCTTAGATATTAGTTTCTTTTGCCTTACAAACACAGCGTAATTGATTTGAGGATAATGAGGTTTTATATTTGCATGCCCAAATTTTTAATTCCAAGAAGTTCTTAGGTCTTCTTGGTTCAGATCTGTCAGCTTAAATAAAAGAAGCCAACAGCAATTATTGTCTTTCTTTCTTCTGATTTTGTGTGGTGGGATCAGTGAACAGAGTAAGGTGGTGTTCAACCAGAAATATGTATATTTCAAGCAGGAGAATCTGGTTTGAGTTTTCAGAGACTCATAAGTCATAAAAACACTGAACGTGTGGGAAATCTGAAGATAGCAGAAAAGCAATAGTTCCTGGATATCTGAAGAAGATGAGTTAGGGAAATGGTTAAATGTGTTTTCAAAGGCTAATAAATTCAGGATTTTTTTTTCCTTTGAAGGGAAATGCTTTCTAGACTTTTTATTTACTTTATTTAAACATCTACACTTGATGTAAGTTGTATTTCTTATAATCTTTTCCTTTAACACTCATGATCCTCTTAAGCTCAGCTTCAGGAATATGTATCTGAGAATGATAAGAGATAATGAAATTGGCCTCTGAAATATTCAATACCCAGACGCTTACTATCTATTTCTAAATGTTCACTGATCTAGACATCCACCCAGTCATCTCTCAGCATCTATCCATGAGCATGTATCCACGTCTACTTTGTGCCAGGTTCTTCTAGTCACTGGGAGGCATTCATAAGAAGTGGGAAGGAATGGGAGAAAAGATATATACTCATTTATCAGCATTAGGTTATACGTGCATTTGAAGGCTTGGTACATATCTGGAAAACAGGACAGGAAAAAAGGAGACGTGACTGTCCACCTGACCTCTCCAGGGGTGCCTCCTGGGCATCCTGACTATGGCCAGAACAGCATTCTTAATTTCCCCACTCCCTGCAATCTACTGCTCCAATAGTCCAAAAGCTAAAAATCATTTTTCATTCCTTTATTTTTCTGGCTCACAAAATTGTAATCTCTCAGCAAGCCTTGTTGCACTATTTCAAACCTGCATTGTGAATCGGTCCATTCTCTCCACATCATTGCTTTTTGTTATTCAAGTCCATCATCATCTCTCACCTGGTCTACTGACATAGCTTCCACCTTTTGCTTTTGACCATCCCCAAATTCATTAACTATGCACAGCTAAAATGATTATTCTAAAATATAAATTAGATCATATCTCACCACTGCTTAAAAACAATAATGTCTTACCATGCTTTGCAAAAAAATAGGAACACCGGTATAAAGTACTACATGATCTGGTCCCGGCTCACCTCTCTTACTCATGCCTACTCTACTGTAGCCACAGTGGCCTTTACCGAGCATCCCCTTCCAACCCCCCCAAAAGGCATGCCTTTTGCCATTCATGCCTTCACTTTTGTAGTCAGGGTTTTTCCTTGTCTCCCTTTGATGCTCTTTCCCCATTTTCACATGGCTGGGTGAATTTATTCAGTTCTCTGCTTAAATATCACCTCTTCAAAGAACTTCCCCAGTCGGCCAGTCACTGGCACGTTTGCTAATTTGTATCCTCTGCACAGCATTTAACACTCTTTGACATTTTTCTTACATGTTTATTTCTCACTATTGTGCCTACTATCTATTAGACACTCAATAACCATGAATGCAATAATAAATGGACATTTTGACCATTACATAACATGGCTTGATAACATGGAACCTCATGAATGAAGTTCTCAGCAGATGTTAGTTGTTGATACCATCAAAACCAATCTCCTTCTGATGTATTTAATTCTTCCTAAATGATATGTAATTTTAAAAATTAAAATACTTATATCAGATATAAGCATGTATACCAAGTATGATCGATGTTTATTTGTAAGAAAATAGTCTAATTTTAATACTTAAATGTGTAAAACACATTGGAAATCCAGGAAGACCTCTACCAAGGATGCCTTAATCAGGCAGACTTATTTGAATGTGTTTACTTTTAAATTAGGTAGGGTTCATAAACATTTATTTAATTTGATTACATTTGAGATACTAATATTACTATACATATTAATGGATCCGTATAAAAGGTGTTATGTAATTTTCAAGTAAGATTAAAGAGACAGATAAAAAAAAGAAACTACTTTTAAGCATCACTGATATCCCCCTTGTTTACCCTTCAGGTTTTTCACTATGAATCCCTCATTCCAAATTTCAAACTTTTATATTAAATAATTTTATTCCATACAGTAGTTAAGCTATCTCTCTCTAATCATGTGGGGTTTTATAAAGCAGCATTATTCAGGCAAAATTTAATACCATAAAATTTATCTATTATAAGCATGCAAGTCAATGACTTTTAGTAAATATATAGAGTGTGAAACCATCACCACAACCCTGTTTTAAATATTTCCACTGGGGAACCTGGGTGGCTTAGTCGGTTTAGCATCTACCTTCAGCTCAGGTCATGATCCCAGGGTCCTGGGATGGAGCTCCACATAGGGCTCCCTGCTCAGTGGGGAGTGTGCTTCTTCTCCTCCTTCCCCCTCATGCACCCTCTCACTATCTCTATCTCTCTCAAATGAGTAAGTAAAATATTTTTCAAAATAAAAAAATTTTTTTCCATCACCCAAAAGTTCCCTGTGCCTTTTACAGCCACTCTCTCATTTAGACTCCAAGCAGCAGGCAGCTTCTGATCTGTCTTCTGCTTTTCTAGATTTGCCACTTATCATTTCTTATAAATAGAATTATACAATACAAATACTACATTATTTCATTCTGCTTGTGTTAGCATCATGTTTTTTACACATGCTAAGGCAATCTATGTTTTATGGTAATAGTCCATTTTATTCTGAATACTATCCCATTGCATGTACGAACCACATGTACCGTATTTTGTTATCCACTCATCAGCCAATGGGGATCTGGACTTGAGGGTATTAGCAACAATGCTGCTGTGACTATGTTCAAGACTATGACTATGTTTTTGGGGACATATGTTTGTACTTACCTTAGGTAGATACCCAGGGGTGAAATTTCTTGATTGAATGGTAAATTTATGTTTAACTGCCTAAGGAATTGCCAAACTGTTTTCCAAAGTAGTTGCACCACTTTGCAATTCGACAAGCAACAAAAAGGGTTCCAGTCTCTCCCCATCCTCACCAGCACTTATAGCTGTCTGTCTGTTGATAATAGTCATTCTAAAGTAGGCAAAAACATTAGTATAAATCAGATGCTAGGCCAAATTGTCTGAGATTAGACCACAGCTTTGCCACTTATCATCTCATAGTTTAACATTCTTGGCGATAGGAGAGGGACAATACTGATATCTGTCTCACAGGATTACTGGAGGATAAATGAACAAATTATCAGCTTTCAAAGTAGCTGGCATGTAGTAGATGCTATATAAGCCTTGGCCATTATCACAGTTTTGGTATTATCATCTGCCGTTATAATGTACTTCTGCCTGGATCTAGGTTGCAGTTAAGCTTTGAGAAGCTGTTTACATTCTCTTAATTATCGGTTCCTCATTTGTGTTGGTCTAAACTAGGTATCACAATGTCCAGGCACTAGAATACCAGGTGCTATAAATATCTAAAATCTAAAAAAACCCACACTACTGATCTCACAAATGATTAGAATGGGTAATATTCCAAACAACCAGCATGACCTACCAGGCAACTTCAGTTAAAAATGGGAATTAGACTGATTTAAATGGTGATTTCATTTATTAATAAAATGTACCTATCCATGAAAATAACTGAAAGCTGCTATAAACAAGTTGTTTTCCTTTATGAAGTTTCATTTGGTTCTCAATTACTCAACACTAAGGACCTTCTTTCTTCCTTTTCTTTACTCTGTCTATTTGGTTTTTTGTCTCCTTTTTCTCTTGCTTGACTATTTGGATGACTAATGGATCACTCCTGCTTCTGACACAGGAATGAATGGAGAGACAGCTGAAGGATAACATACCCCTTTCTCAGATTGCTCAATAACCATTTTAGACACTTCTCCAGAGAGGCACAAGCCCTATATGCTTGTCAGAAATACTTCTGATTAATAACTTTTAAAAGATGTTTTGCCTACATGCTATTCAGTTTTTAAAGGACATTATGAAAGCTTCTCAGAGCACTTCTGAATTTTCAGATATATACAGAGTTCACTTCTATATGCTGAGGTCATTAATGTTTTAATTTCTCCAGGTTTCAGGAAGTCTTGGGGTACCCATTTAATCCTCTATCAGCAAGCCAATTTTTGAGACCACTCAACTTCTTAGACTTCTGTCTCATTCTGGAAATGAAGTGACCTAGGTTGTAGCATGGTAAAAATATTATTATAAAAGTATTATAAAATTGCTGGTATTTTTAATTACTTGTGTTACTACAAATAGTCATAAACACAGATAATAAGGATAATATAAATATAATATATAACAGTCTCTGTGCTAACAAGGTTTTATCCATTTCTGAAATTCTATGCTTTTATAAACATAACATGGATATATTCTGTCTAGTTTTAAAAAGAAGTAGGGCCGATGGATAGAAGACATATGGAGGTAGATTTTCTTATAGTATGAGACCGAATTTACCTATAATTTTACCTGGATAACTTATAAGATAATAAGTTATCTGTCACTATGAGTCTAAAGGCTAGATAACCAGATACACAGGAGAGATCAAGATCCTGTATGGCGTGCCAGAATGAGCCACACAGCAGGCTTTGGGAGCAGGCTTTTACAGGGCAATCAAATCCAGAAGGATGAACTCCAACCAATGTGAGAAGGAAGGCCAAAAGTAATGGCAGATATATTTTCTTTCCCTTTTCTCTGTAATGGATCATCCCGAGGCACTATTTTCTATCTAGTCTCTCTGGAGATGTACCATGTAGCCAACTGACTGGATCTCTTGCAGCTTGTGAGGCAGTGGACTACCCAGCAATGCATGACCTTGTATTCAAATTCCATCTTTCTCTGTCTCTTTTCTATTTCCTCTTACTCTAGCTATGGCAGCTTTACCGATTTTACCTTCCAACAAAACATCAGCACTTGGCCCTTTCCTCGGGTTCAGTTTTCAATCAGCCTGTGCCAAGACACACTCTAGTCCAAAGCCAGAATGGGCTGGTGGTGGTATAAACTTTGTTTGAAAATTTTATGTCAATGAATAAAGACCCTGGTGGAGGAGGAGGAGGAGGATGATGATGCCGATGATTAATAACTAACTTCTATGGGCAGACACTATGTTACAGGTACTGTTTGAAATGCTTTACAAATGATAACAATCAATCCTCACAACTATCCTATGAAACCCTAATTTTCACATAACAAACCTGAAGTATAAAAAGTTCACACATCTCATAAAGCCAAGGTCATATAGCTAAATAACAGCAGAGCTAGGATTTCCCTCCAAGCAACTTGATGCATTTTCATTTGGGTTGGAGTATAGATCAGTGAGATGCAGCCCTGTCTGGCTTCCTGTACTTAGTTGGCAGTTCTGAGCTTGATATCCCTGCTTGTGCAGCAGGCTCTGGACGGGGCCACATGGGTCCCTGCCACACTGTTTATGATTGGAATGTGGTCTCTAGAGAGCCGAGGTCTGCTTTCTTTCAGGAACATGTCATTGTTGGGGCATCAGACTCTCTACCTCCAAGGCGACCAAGCTTGCATCAAAACGAAGCATTACAAAACACCCATCTCACTGAACCAATGTCTCTCAACCTTCCCTTATTGTAGAGGTTTATCAAAGGTATATTATTTTATACTTAATTCAGTGTATGTGTAGCTTTGCCTTGAATCATATTTACCCATCATCTTGGAGCGCATGTTCCAAACTGTATGCAAACAGACACGCCCAGGCTCAGGCTCATTATACTACATAACGTGACTATTTGGGGCTACACTACAAAGGTTTCCACTTCGTGTGATGCAAGATACTTACTCCTGAAAGTGACTTATACTTTCCTTTTGCTTTTCTGTTGCTCTATTTCAAATAATGACTGCAGACTCTCTTTCAACAAAAGGTCATTTGTGTCAATGGACAGAACACAGAGGATCAGATCACCTGTGGTAATTGCAAATTAATGCTCTCTTGGTAATGCATTAACTACACATTATTGATCTACAATTGAGTCATAGAAGCTACTGAGAAGTGACTTTACTTTCCTATTTTTTGTGCTTTTATTACTTTTTCCATAATGCATTTTTCTTTCAACTGGAATTTTCTCTAATTATCTCCATTTTTAATTTCCCACAGTGAGATGACTTTTAACTTGTAATTAGAATCTGTAAAAATTCATGTCTCTGTCTCAAAAGCCTTTGAGAAATCTACTGAAGTAGAACTTTGATGCCATAAAACACATACATGATGTGCAGATATGTATTTCCAAAGAGCCAAGTTCTTGAATGATTTTTTTTTCCACTTAGATAAAACAGAGAACCATTTGGTCCTCTATCTGAAATAGTAGTTTGTTGAGTAGTCTGCAACAAAACATTCAAAAGTTTCCCCAAAAAGCATTTTCTTCCAGAGCACTGATGAGAAGATTTTCTTTCCTAGAACAAGCTTTTCACATATAAATAAACAGCTTGTTTCAGAGACTTTTTTTTTAAGATTTTATTTATCTGTTTGAGAGAGAGCGCACACATGCACACACACAAGCAGGTGGAGGGGCAGAGAGGGAGAAGCAGACTCCTAGCTGAGCAGGGAGCACAACACAGGGCTTGATCCCAGGACCCTGAGATCATGACCTAAGCCTACGGCAGACGCTTAAGGAACTGAGCCACCCAAGTGTCCCTAGAGATTTTTTTTTTAAGATTGTAAATGTGAAAGGAATATGCAACAATCCAGTAAATATTTATCTGCACAGAATATTTCTGACAAAATCCATCTGTCTTCATGTTTGTGTCAAACTCTTAACTGATATTAATTCTATCCGTGGGAACTACTCATAAGCTTGTTTTTCAATGGTAAACTTGATTATGCACCTAGACTAGACAGGTCGTCTGGCTTAAGTTTGGTTTCTGAATTGTGAGTTAGGAGTCACTGAACTAAAGAGATTTCCTGACAGTAATTGCCTTTACAACTTCTCATAAACCTTAAACTTACCATTGGTTTTCTAAACTTCTAAACAGAGACAGAGTTGTGATTTCTAATAAAAGTATTTCTAGGAGCGCCTGGGTGGCTCAGTCATTAAGCGTCTGCCTTCGGCTCAGGTCATGATCTTGGAGACCCGTGATCCAGCCCAGCATCTGGCTCCTGCTCAGCGGGAAGCCTGCTTTTCCCTCTCTCACCTCCCCGCTTGTGTTCCCTCTCTTGCTGTGTTTCTCTCTATCAAATAAATAAATAAATAAAATTTAAAAAAAAAAAGTCTTTCTAAAATGTTTTTAGGCCTGTAAGGACATTGACATTTTACTATAATTTCTTTCATATTCATTATTTGCATCAAGACTCACAATCAATACTGCAAAAATAAATGTGTACTCAAAATGCTTGCTTATTCTTTATTTTTCAGTAAATCATTATCATCTGTACCAAAAAACCCTTAATAAATGTCAATTGCTTGACTGGAATTACATAATCCTATTATTCTTTTTTTCTAGGAATTTATAATTAGAGACAGATATAATCACAGTTGATATTCATTTTACAGTGACTCTTAAGAGCTATCCCAGGGTGCTGAAGTCTCCCTGATGTGCCAGGCATTGACGGATGGTGAGAAAGTAGCTGAACCAGGGTGGCTGGAGTAAGAAGGAGACACTCCAGGGACTGGGGACTCTGATTTGTAGTATTCCCTTTAACATACTAAATATCACTCTTCCTTATAACAACCCAATGAGATAGACACTATAACTTCCATTTTATAGATGAATACACAAAAGTTTACAGAAATTAAATAATTAGCTCAAACTTATCTAGCCATTAAATGGGGGTGGGGCTGGCAGTTGAGCAAAGGACTAGCAGAACTTCCGAGTTCCTCTTCTTAACTACCATACTCTACATGGCAACGTACCCACATCCAGATACATAACAATGGCATATGATACCATTAAGAATATTCAAGACTAGGGGCGCCTGGGTGGCTCAGTTGGTTGGGCGACTGCCTTCGGCTCAGGTCATGATCCTGGAGACCCGGGATCGAGTCCCACATCGGGCTCCCTGCTCGGCGGGAAGCCTGCTTCTCCCTCTCTCACTCCCCCTGCTTGTGTTCCCTCTCTGGCTGTGTTTCTCTCTGTCAAATAAATAGAATCTTTAAAAAAAATAAATAAATAAATAAATAAATAAATAAATAAAAAAAAAAAAAAAGAATATTCAAGACTAGAATGAACTGAGATTTTTGAAAAATGCTAGGAACCAACAATAGTGTTTATTAAATAAAAGTATAAGAACAAGGAAGCTGAGAACCTCAGTTTACAAGATCAACAAAACCAAAGCTGTGAATTAGGCTATGATATGGTGGAGTATGGCTGACTAGTGAGCTTCCATTTTACCTCAGTAAGTAGAGATAACACCAGCTTTTCTGAAGTCCTTCTCAGAGCTCAGTCAAGGGTGTGGTTCAGAGCCCCAGGCATTCTGTGGTGCAGCTATTTCTAGCAGGATCTTCCTCCCTTCTCTTTTCTACTCTGTCACAGCCTTAGACACATCCCACATCAAGATCAGAAAGTGAATAAATTAATCTTCACATTTTCTAATAGTTTGAAAATGGTTAGAAATCAGACCAAAATCTGCTCCACTAGAAGTGAGCTAGGAAGAAAATCAGGAGTTTCTCAACAGGAAGAAAAAGAAAAAGAAAAGGAGAACAGGAGTAAAATCAGAATGCCCCACAACTATAATGAGTGGATCTTTTTGGAAGAAAGTAACTCCAGGGAGCCTAGTTTTCTGTGACTATATTGTGGGGTTATGATCAAACATGAGGCTTACTATAAGACTTACATGAAACTTGTACACACATGTATGTAGGTATCAGAGGGATAAAAGTTTTTAAGGTTTGGTTTGTGGTGATTGTAAACAAACAAACAAACAAAAAACAAAACAAAAAAAAAAACACTTGCTGCTCTCAAACATAAAAGTGTATTCAAAAATCAAAGGAGCCAGTCTTAAGATAGCTTGGAAATACCTAAATCTGTTTTGTCCCCATTCAAATAAGGATAGTAAGTATGGGACAGACAGACATTAAAAAGAAGAGTGGCCATAACTCAGGACATCATTATTATAATAAGCAAATAATTCAGTGTCATTTCAAAAAATGAAACTAAGAAAAGGGATAAAGAAGTGGGACAGTACCTACAAAGTAAAATAGTGGGGTACAAAACTGAAAGTCATGAATAGGAATTCTGAGGGAGGTAGGCATTTATGAGTAATCAACTGTGAAATGTCTTTTTGTGGCCTGCATTTTCATTCTTTTCTTGCAAGAGAAAACTTAGAATGGCACAATCAATTCTGATCTGAATCTTTGGGGAAAAAATTCATACATATGAAATATGTGATAGAACTGAACGATTCTGGAAAGGGATTTGTATTAGTCTGATTTCTGGATTAATATTTAATAGTTTTTTTGTGTAGAAAGTTGATGATGATGTTCTACCATTAACAAAACAGAAACTTTGAGATATGTTTCCTATAGAAGCGATCAGTTTGTGTTGATAAAGTCACATTTTGGGAGCCACTGTCCTTGGGAATAATCAAAAATTGTCTGCAAGGCAACTAACCAAGGATGAAAGAGGCTGCCAGTATTCTTAGAAGAAGAGGGAATTGAAATCTTGGAGGATAAAAAGCATTAATTAAGAAGTGAACAAAATATCATGGAAGTACAAACTGGAAAGGGCCCACTGGACATTTATTTACCCCTGGATCTGAGGAGATAGAGAGGAGAGGGGTGTGGTGTCAGCTTGTAGAAACATAAAGACTGTCACTCTTTAGTAGTTTTCCATTAAGCATAAAATAACATCTAAATATCATGGCCTACGGTGCCCTACAAGATCCACCTCAGCCTCTGCACCTTGATTCCTATCATCCTTACATCTGCTGTGCCCCTCGCCAGTCCTGAAACAGGGCAGCACTGCTCTCACCCTTGTACCCTACCGACTTCGCATGCATGCTCTCGCTCTTCCTTTTGCCAGGAGGACACTGTTCCCCCAGACTTCTGCATTGCTGACTTCCTTTTACTCATTTGAATCTGGACTCAATTATCTTATCACCTCTTTGAGGGAGGTTATAGCATGTAAGCTTGCTGAGAGCATTTTCCATTGTCTGAGAACATCCTTGATTTCTTCATGGCTAAATCCATGCCTAGCAAATTGTGGGCAGCCTTCATGTGATGAATGAAGATGTCATCTGACGAGAGTTCAGTGAGGACATCAGTTCCCCTTTTCTAGTCTAGATATCATATTTCAGATGCAACTAAGATCATATGAGCTTTTGGGGGGGAAGCTATATCACTGTGCTGTGTGTGTTGACCTTACTGTTAAGTATACCCCTCTATAATTTTTCCACAAAATCTCTTTCCCATGGTCATCTCCATTTTTAGTGTATAATTACGTTTCTACGCTCTAGGTTGGGCTCTTATATTTGTCATTGATCAACTTACATTGTCTCACATTGCACCAGTCACGTATGTATCATTTGCTTGTGCCAAATCTACTTTGTAAGTCACTCTGCCTCCATATTTCATGTCACTTAAGAATTTGGATTTTTAGATTTTCCCCAAACAGAACTCAGAAACTCCTTGGTTTCCAGACTTTAGAAATATCAGAATGTCCTTTGCTCAGAATGTGGAAGCTTATCAGAATTCAAAGTAACTTTAGAAACTGAAGTCAGAGATACATTATTTAGCAAAGAGTAAACGTGGGACCTGAAACTATAAAAATCCTTAAACAGAGCACTGACAATACTTTCTCTGAAACCGGACATAGAAACGTTTTTTCTAGATATGTCTCCTGAGGCAAGGAAAATGCAAGCAAAACTAAACTATTGGGATTATATCAAAATAAAACATTTCTACACAGTGAAAACAGCAATCAATAAAATTAAAAGACACCTTATTGAATGGGAAAAGATATTTGCAAATGACATATCCAATAAAGGGTTACTATTTAAAATATATAAGGAACAGATACAAGTCCAAATCCAAAAAAAACCCCAAATAACCCAATCAAAAAATGCAGGAAAACATGAACATTTATTTCTTCAAAGAAGACATAGAGATGGGGCCGCCTGGGTGGCTCAGTCATTAAGTGTCTGCCTTTGGCTCAGGTCATGATCCCAGACTCCTGGGATCGAGCCTCGCATCGGGCTCCCCAGTAGGCAGGAAGCCTGCTTCTCCCTCTCTCACTCCACTTGCTTGTGTTCCTAGCTGTGTTTCTCTCTGTCAAATAAATAAATAAAATTTTTTTTAAAAATAAGGAGACCTAGAGATGGCCAACAGACCATGAAAAGATGCTCAACATCACTCATCATCAGGGAAATGCAAATCAAAACTACAAAGAGAGTATGGAATTTCTGAATCCCATATTGTATACCTGAAACTAATATAACACTTTATGTTAACTATCTTGAATTAAAATAAAAAACTTAAACTATAATGAGATGTCACCTCACAGCTATCAGAATGGATAAAATCAAAAATATAAGAAACAAATGTTGGCAAGGATGTGGAGGGCAAAAAACCCTCTTACACTGTTGGTAAAAATGCAAACTGGTGCAGCCACTGTGGAAAACAGTATGGAAGTGCCTCAGAAAAATTAAAAATGGAACTACTTTATGATCCAGTAATCACACTACTGGGTATTTACCCCAAAACACTAATTCAAAGGGGTACATGCACCCCTATGCTTATTGCAGCATTATTTACAATAACCAAACTGTGGAAGCAGCCCAAGTCTCTGTAAATAGATGAACGGATTAAGAAGACATGGTATATTTATATAATGGAATATTATTCAGCCATAAAAAGAATGAAATCTTGCCATTTGCAACACATGGAGAGAACTAGAGAGTATAACGTTACGTGAAATGTCAGTCAGAGAAAGACAAATGCCATATGATTTCATTCATATGTGGAATTTAAGAAACAAAACAAATGAGCAAAGAAAAAAAGAGAGAGAGAGAATGACAAACCAAAACCAGACTGTCAACTATAGAGAACAAACTTATGGTTATCAGAGGAGGAGTAGGTGTGGGAATGAGTGAAATAAGTGATGGGGATTAAAGATTACATTTAGCATGATGAAAACAATTATTTAACAAAGAACAAGGAGTTCACCTGTAAAATGACAAGATTGGGGTAAACTCTAAATAGGTGTAATACAAAAACTGAGAATGAATCATCCGTTAATAAGTCAAGGACAGAGCGAACATTTGCATGTTTGTGATGAATTTCTCTTTTATTTTGCTACCATATTTCTTAAGTACAGTAACATGGTTGGTAGGGGATGCACAGACAAATCATGGAGCAGAAATCAGGAAACATAGTTTCTAACCTACTAGGTTAGCCAACTGATAAAATAAAACTCAAGGAAATTGCCAACTTGCAAATGTGTAAATTGGGGTTACAAATGCTTGCTGATATGCCTGCAGTTTTGTAAGAGTCAAATGAATTAGTAACTGGAAAAGACTTTTTGAAAAACAGAAGGTAATATTCATCAGATCATTAATATTCTTTACCATAAAATTGCTGTAGCATAGATCTTTCTGAATCTTTATATAGTCTGAATTCTGAATGCTAACTTAGTACTAGAGTCTATAAAATATTGGAGTATTATTTTATTTATTTATTTATTTACTTACTTACTTATTTTTAAGATTTTATTTATTGGACAGAGCAATGCAGCTAGAGAGGGAACACAAGCAGTGGGAGTGAGAGAGGGAGAAGCAGGCTTCCCACTGAGCAGGGACCCCGATGTGGGGCTCGAACCTAGGACTCTGAGATCATGACCTGAGCTGAAGGCAGACACTTAATGACTGAGCCACCCAGGCATCCCTGAAGTTTTATTTTTAAACAAATATACAATAATACGTATCCAAGTGAGTGTGGCTTTTTCAATACAATCACCTTGATAGATGCTGGCGTTGCTCAGAATTTTGTAACACCTCTTTTTGAACTGTTTATCAAAGTTAGTTTATGAATTGCCAGGAGAGACACATGACTTTGTATGTCTCAGTTCAAAAGCCAACTTTGTTCAACTTGGCTCTCTTTCTCTTTGTTTATAAGAAATCAAATCCACTCTCAAAGTATGAAGAGTAGTTACCAATGGTATTCAAAATACATTAACTTCCAAAGTGACTATTTCTAACAGTCATCTGGATGGACAAGTTATGGGATGGTTATTAAAAAATCAGTTACGTCGAGTCACAATTCATTTCAAATGATACTAATAAATTGAAAAGGTTGAGAGAAAAGCAACAAAGAAAAAGAAAATATGATGTTTGGAAAATAATATGTAACATAAGAATATCTAAACAACTGGGATTTAAAAAAAAACCTTAATAAAAGGAAAAGTTGTACTTTAAAACTTTGGTCAGGAATATGAAGATTTTTTGACCAAGATATGTAATTAGTAGTTTACCATATCTTTGCACACAATGCATAAGTGAGCACACAACATAAAGGATCTAGTCAGAGTCGGGAAAAAAACTTCAGCCAAAGAAGTTTATGCAAGATCAGAAATTTCATATGGCTGTATCTGCAAACATCTTGGCTGACGCATGGTTATTTTCTCACACACAAAAAAGTCACTGTGTGATACTGTTACTTTTTCTTATGATAAAACTGTCTTTCAAAAAGATTAGACTTAATTTCAATTAATTTCCTTTGAATTTAGATATTAATCTTTCTATCAAGTGGAGACTGTGCAATCATTCCAAGGCCTAACAGGTTTCCATTTAATTTCCTCTGTTTGCTTATAAACAACATTGTTGCACTGGAATCAGGATTCTTTTCAAAAATTAAAACTTCTTCCATTAGAAGTAACCATCCATTAGAGTGATTTAAAATAATGTAATAATTGACACGGTAATTGGGATTTCATTGAATGGATACTAAGAGCATATTTTTTCTTTCTCCCACAATATAGAGTTTCTATTTTTTTCAGTATCTGCTTATACATTGTTCTTAAAATTGTAAATGAAACACTCATTAAAACTAGGAAACAAGAAATTGCATAGTGGAAAGAAAACATGTCTATTTTAACTGACTCTGTGAAACGGTCCGGTTGCCATTTAAAATAATTTTGAACGGTATCAACTATTCTTCCTTCATATATCATAGTCTGACTTTAGAAGAAAAAAAATAGGAAATCATTGAATAACTCTGGACCACCTACCCAATAAAAATTTAGAATATACTGTGCTAAATTTTTATCACCTCAAGACCCCCAATCAAGACAGCTGAAGCCCCGAAGCCTTCCTGTGTGTTATGACCGTGAGAGAATGTTGGCAATGTATCTGCACCTATGTGGAAACAGTGACATTGTCTGCTTCAGTGACTTCTTTTTCCCTAGTTTTAACAAAATAATACATCTCCTGATCACATTAAAAATTCCACATAAAAAAAATTTAGCTTGGACTAGTTCCGTTAGAGCAGCTTTGATTATTGTTAAGGATTGATTTGGTCATCCACGTTTAGTGAATGTCTATCACGTGACCATGACTGTTCACAGTAAATGCCCACTACGCTCACTCTTCCTGTTGTAATTCAGGATCTTCTATTAAGTTCAGCGACAAACCCTAACAAAAGAAATGGGATTTAACAAAATCTACCCACACAATCTCAATGAAGGCGCAGGTCATAATTGGACATGAATGAACTGATGTCTTAGTATAATTTCTTATGTCCTGAATCAGACTCCTTAACAGATTAAACTGTAATGGCAATATCATTAAGTTAAAGTATAGAAACCCAAAGTCATCAGTGAAAAAAAAAAGGTAGTATAGTACTTATATTCTCTATCTATATCCAATAGAGGAGACTGAACATTTTGTGATGAAACCTATCACTAAAAGCAACTGACTCAGTCTGGGTTTTATTTTCAACAGAAATCTCTACATAGTTTTTTTTTATTAACAGCAATTGCAATCTAGTACTTAAATCAGAGGAAAGAGATTTGGGCTCACCAGGAAAGCTAGGTCTGGGACTAAAAAACTAAAACTAACAGTAAAAACATAACAACGAAAAACAAATTTTAATTTATGAAAGCCCTCTCTTCAAACTATGTTAAAGGGTGGTTATGAAGTTATTTATTTACTATCCTCTTCATGAATAAACAACTGGCAGCCAGAAGTAAACATTTTCTTCAGCTTTCAAGATTTCAAGAGTTCACAAAGAGTTTGAGAACATAATTTAACAAGGAGGTATTTATAAATTTGAGGAAATATATATTTCAGAAAATAATAATTTCCATATGGCCTTTTTAGAGCTCTAACTTGCATATTCTAACTAATGAAAGCCTATCAAGTAAGAAGAACAATCAAATCATATTTCAAACACACTAGAGTTTGCATAAATAAATTAGAAGTCAGTTTATTTGACTGACAAAGTTATAAGAGTAGTTACCCAAGAACACAAACCTATCATCGGTTTTGAACCTTATTTCTTGGCCACAGTATTGTATCGGTTCTGTTGTAATAGTCATTTTCACTCCAAAGATGTACTAGGGAAATGATCTGGAACCCAAATTACTCTCTAGCTAATTCCTTAGTTTTTATATTCAACATTCACTGAAGCAGTTTGAAGGTAGAGTTATTGGATGTTTCACCACTGAAATGCTAACATCCTTGTCAAAGCAAATCACGGAATAAGATAATAGAAATAAACAGTGCCACTGAGAAATGGTACATTCCTCGAAATGGTAAGAAGACTTCAACAATTATCCATTAAAACGCAACCTGAAACCCTAAAAGGCATTTTTCTTTATAAACTGCAAGGAGATCTACAATATTTTGTTAATTTTTATATTTCAGTTAGCTCTTTTTTTTTTTTTAATATTTTTATTTATTTGACAGAGAGAAACACAGCCAGAGAGGGAACACAAGCAGGGGGAGTGAGAGAGGGAGAAGCAGGCTTCCCGCCGAGCAGGGAGCCCGATGTGGGGCTCGATCCCGGGTCTCCAGGATCATGACCTGAGCTGAAGGCAGTCGCTTAACCAACTGAGCCACCCAGGCGCCCCTTCAGTTAGCTCTTAATCAAAGATTTAAGCAAGTGATGCTACAAGGTAAGTATTTTCCTTCCTGATTCACCATCTCCACTTCTATAAAGTTTTAACCTTTTCAATAAGGCCTCTTTTTTTTTTTCATGGCACTTACAATCTTACATGCAAAATAGAGTTCATATTTATTATAGATTATGTTTCTTCCCTCACCAAAATGTAAAGCTCAGAGGTATGGACTTTTGCCCATTCTATTCACAGAAGATTTCCAAATTCCTAGAACAGTGCTAGGCATGTACTAGGTTCTCAATAAACATTTACTGAATGAAAAATCGTATGAATGATGCTCTGTGATGCATTATGATTAACAAGAAAGGTATGTTCTATTGCATTTATCCAACTTGTGAAAATATTTTAGCTTTCCATTTTGAAATGTCAGTACTTTTTCTAAAGTCACATAGAAGGTCATAGCTGTTGAATTCATTTAAAACTGAATTTGAAATTACTGACTAAATCTTTATTCCAGTAGTGAACTCAACTACTTACATAGTCTAGATATGTGCATCAAGAAGATCAGGATCAAAATATTTACGTCACTATTTCTTTACCCACTACTTCTCTTTCTACATTGGTGGTGTATCAGCACCAGTACCCTGATACTTAAATACATTTCATTTGCCTGATCACATATTGCAAAAATGCATTTTGTCAGTATGTACTTTACTTCTGAGTAGAAATAATTGGGAAGGTAGATTTGATAGTACTCCACCCAAAGATATGGATGAGCTCTTCAAGAGAGACATTATAGAACCAGAGAAGGGGACAGAATTGGTGATAAGAGCCAGAAAACAAATGGCATTAGAGACACAGAGGATGATGACAGAAGGCGATCTACCTTGAAGTGTATGGAAAAGATAGGAACTAACTTCTGGAGAGAATTTTGATTTGGATTTTTTAAAGAAATAAATAAAAACAGATGCTGACTAGCACCCAAGGCCCAGCTGACATTAAACACTGTGAATTTGCAGTAAATCCAATTGCCAGAGTTACTTGAGTTTCTCAAATAATATTCAGCAGCCCAGAAGTATAGAAAATGAAAGGTTAGATTAACCCAGGACCAGGTAGGCCTAGGGAGAGGAACAAGGTAAAAATCAGTTAAAATGGAAGAGACACAGACATACTGCACATTCTCCACCCCATTCAAATGTGAAGCCAGAATTCTAAATTCAGGGGTTTCCCCCTCTCATAACAATCCTAAGTGTATCTTAATATTGATTTTAGTTCAGTTAAAACTTTAACTAAAATCGGTCTAAAAAATGTGTTCTGGCTAAATAAAACTCTGACAGGCTAATGGCATGGAACTGATACATAATCTGTACTCTTCTACCAGTAAAAGCTCATGAACAGAACTTCACATCCTTAACCAAACCCTATGGGCACCAAGATCTTGAATAGCTGGAAAGTCTCCCTGCAGTTCACAGCTGGAGCTGAAGGGCAAGTCCTCTGGCAACCTCTGCCTAGACTACGTTAACCCTTTCACCTCGTCTTCATTCAACAAATACTTAGTGTGTTTCTGCATCTACCAAGCAGTCAATACATTGGGTGACCAGTGTTGTAAGATGGGACCTGACATGAAAAGATAATTGAACAAAACAAATTTCCTCTTTTGAAATCTGAGCTAAGAGATATTAAGCTGATGAGGCATTTCATGTGGAAGTTGGAGCTGAAAAACCACAGTGAAGAGGGGGCCCACCCAGGTGTCATGCAGCAGTCAGAGAAAGCAAAAGCAAGCAGTAAGCTATGGAGAGAGAAAGAGTGAACAGAACTATAGATTCCTCTTGAGGGAGAAATCACATGGACCATAGAAGAGAGATGGAGATGACCTCTCCTAAGAACTGTCCCACCTGGGGCGCCTGGGTGGCTCAGTTCGTTGGACAACTGCCTTCGGCTCAGGTCATGATCCCGGAGACCCGGGATCGAGTCCCACATCGGGCTCTCTGCTTGGCGGGAAGCCTGCTTCTCCCTCTCTCCCTCGCCCTGCTTGTGTTCCCTCTCTGGCTGTGTTTCTGTCTGTCAAATAAATAAAAATCTTAAAAAAAAAAAAAAAAAAAAAGAACTGTCCCACTGGTTCTTACAGTTCTAGTTCCAGGGTCCCCTGATGCAGAGAATACAATAGGCTACATTTTCTTAAGGTACTTTGAGTGATTCTCTGCTTCTTGATCCAAGATGGGCCTAAGCAGAAACCACAATGTGAATGATTATTTCACCACACATACACATTTTTGTGAGGACACATGGCATTCTACATATATTCACATACTATGGTCCACACACTGAGTACACCTCTTCTTGGAATGCATGTTGACTTATTTTTCTATGTTTTCACACTTCTTCTCTTCTTTGCATCCTTTCTCTAAGGAAGAAGCTGTAGCCTGACTATGTAAGCCTTGAGTAGATAGGGAAGATCTGCCTATTGCTGATATTCTCCTCTTAGAGTTTCTAGGAGGGAGACAGGTGAGATGAGACATTGGAAGACCACTGACTTTACAGTTGTGAAACCAGCTGTCTGAGTTCTGGCCCCAGCACTGGTCATGTGACTTTGGCTACATTCCTTTCACCCTCTAAGCTTCAAGTGATGTCAATCAACACACAGGCAAACCTCAAAGATATCATGGATTTGGTTCCAGACCACCACAATAAAGCAAATAATGCATTAAAGTAAGTCAAATGAATGTTTTTGGTTTCTTGGTGCATTAAAGGTTGTGTTTATAGGGTACTGTAGTGCATTAAGTGTATAATAGCATTATGTCTAAAAAATGTACATACTTTAATTTAAAAAGTATTTTACTGGGGTGCCTGGGTGGCTCAGTTGGATAAGCACCTGCCTTCAGCTCAGGTCCTGATCCCGGAGTCCCGGGATCGAGCCCCGCATCAGGCTCCCTGCTCAGCGGGAAGCCTGCTTCTCCCTCTCTCACTCGCTCTGCTTGTGTTCCCTCTCTGGCTGTGTTCTCTCTGTCAAATAAATAAATAAAATCCTTTTTTAAAAAAAGTGTTTTACTAATAAATGCTAACCATAACCTAAGCTTTTACTAAGTCATAATTACTGATCATAGATCATCATAACAGATATAATAATAATTTTTAAACTCTGAAATGTTGTGAGAATTACCAAAATGTGCCACAAAGACATAAAGTAAGCAAATGTTGGAAAAATGGTGCCAGTGGACTTGTTTGATGCAGGCCTGCCACAAACCTTCAATTTGTTGTTTCTTTCTCTCTTTTTATAAAATTTTATTTATTTATTTGACAGAGAGAGAGAAACAGAGAGAGAGACAGAGAGAAAATACATGAGCGGGGGAGGGGCAGAGGGAGAAGCAGATTCCCCACTGAGCATGGAGCCCGATGTGGAGCTCAATCCCAGGACCCTGGTATTATGACCTGAGCTGAATGCAGACGCTTAACCCACTGAGCCACACAGGCACCCCTCACAAACTTTCAGTATCTCTAAAGCCCAATAAAGTGAAGCAAGATAGAGCTACTGAACTCTCAGGTGGGTGTGTAAAGACTACCTGTAGGGGCATCACGGTGGCTCAGTTGGTTAAGCAACTGCCTTCGGCTCAGGTCAGGCTCCCCGCTCAGCGGGAGGCCTGCTTCTCCTTCTCTCACTCCTCCTGCTTCTGTTCCCTCTCTCACTGTGTTTCTCTCTGTCAAATAAATAAATAAAATCTTAAAAAAAAAAAAAAAAGACTACCTGTAGCAGCAGCTAAAAGCAGCACTTGTTAATCTTAACAATCTTAACCTCCATGTGTGACCTGCCAAAGACTGCATGTGGGAAAATGAGCAAGCATCTTTTCTGGGACCTACTCACAACCCACTCCTATCTTCCAGTCCGTACGTTTCTCCTTGTTCGTGAATATAAATTCAGGTGATACTGAACCCTAGACTTGTCCTCAGATTTTTCATGAAGTTGTTGCTCCTTGATCTTTATTCCTTCCTTCCTGATGTCTCACTATACTTTCTTTAACATTTCCTTTCTAAGGAACTTTCTTTAGCTATTCTTTTAGTTCTGGTCTCCTGACAACAAATTCTCCTAGCTTTTCTTCAGTCAAGAAAGTGCTGCTTTCTCCTTCGTTCCTGAAGGATATAGCATTCTGGGTTGATAGTTCTTTTCCTTCAACAATTAAAAAATATTGTCCTGGACTTCTACACTTTCTGGTGAGAAATCTATTTCCATTAAAAGTGTTTGTTCCCTCTAGGTAAAATTTTATTTTTCTTGCTTCCAAGGTCCTATTTTATCCTTAATTTTCAGAGCTTCACTATGATGTGTTTTGGTATGGATTTTTTTTTTAAAGATTTTATTTATTTATTTGACAGAGAGAAACACAGCTGGAGAGGGAACACAAGCAGGGGGAGTGAGAGAGGGAGAGGCAGGTTTCCCGCCGAGCAGGGAGCCCGATGTGGGACTCGATCCCGGGTCTCCGGGATCATGACCTGAGCCGAAGGCAGTCGCTTAACCAGCTGAGCCACCCAGGTGCCCCGTTATGGATTTTTTTTTTAAGATTTTATTCATTCATTTGATAAGAGAGACAGCACAAGCAGGGGGAGTGGCAGGCAGAGGGAGAGGGAGAAGCAATCTCCTCACTGTGCAGGGAGTCCCATGTGTGGTTTGATCCCAGGCCCCTGGTATCATGATCTGAGCTGAAGGCAGAAGCTTAACCTACTAAGGCAACTGGATGCCCTGGTATGGATTTCTTTAGATATATCATATTTGAGGTTCATTCAACTTCTTGAATCCACAGGATTGTGCTCTTTCGCAAAAAATTGGGAGGTTTTCAGACATTATCTCTTTGTCATCCTCTCCTTCTGGGGCCTCCCCTCTGAATGTTCAATCTTTTGTGATAGTCTCACAGTTCCCTGAGGCTTTGCTCATTTTTTTCCCAGTCTTTTTCCTCTGTGTTGTTCAGATTAGTTAATTTCTATTCCTCTGTCTTCCACTTCTCTGATTCTTTCTTCTGTTTTCTCCATTCTGCTGTTGAGCCCATTAACTGAATTTTAAATTTTAGTTATTATAATTTTCATTGAAATATTCCATTTGGAGGTCACAGTCTAGTCATCATATGAAAAGTTTGAGTCAAGTCAGACCACCCAAGTCTGCATATCTGGCCTCAGAGAAATGTTTACGCTATAATGTGTCAAGGCACTGTACTGGGCCCTTACTGAGCAACATAATAATAAGCAAGTATATAAGTAATAAATAAAAATTATAGGTAGGAATGCTATTAAGAGTATAATGTACTACATCTTAAAGTATCCTTTTATGATAGTAATGGAAGAATATCTTTCAGTTCTGTACCACAAGAAGTTGAATAATCAATTTATATTATATTTGAAAGCTATGAAACCCATAATTTCCTTGCTTTGGCTGCCAGGAAGTTCAGACTCAAATTTGGTAATCTCTCCAATACCTTACGGCATAGATTTTATATATTGGCCTTACCCATGACTTCAATTTATTTTTCAAACAAGATTTTACTTCTACCCAGATTTCTTCATATATTTGTTTTTCTCTCCAGTTCTACAGTATGCATTTTGGTACCTGATTTCATTTCTTTTGGAAACAGGGAGATAAGCAAATATATTTTTATAAGATAGAGGGTTTGTAAGCCCTAACTAGGACAGGAAATAAATCTCAGGTATGTTTTTGACTCACAACAGGAACTTAATGGGTGCTGCCATTTTAATCCCATGCTGTCTCTTTCTCGAGAGACCCTACAAGAATATAGTTGTTGTCACATGATTTATACTAGATGTGTTGGATGGAGCTTTTTGGAGGGCAAACGCAAGTACTACCTGGAGGACTGAGGCTCCGCTGTGGAGAAACTGAAGACCACTTTCAGCTGAGTCAATTCCACCAGTGGCCAAAATGGGAAATCCAGGCAAAGCATGAGCAATGGAGGTCACAGCTCTCAAAGCAATAGGTCTGATTGCTGTGCCTATAGAAAATGAGAATAATCAATGGTTAGCATATTGACCATTTAAGCATACTGCCTTATCATCATGATTATGCAGTGGTGTGCTGTACTAGACAAAAGTGCAATTTCCTTTATCGTTACTTAAGATATATGTATGTGTGTGTGTGATACATATACATTGCCCTGTTTTAAAGTATGTTAACTTGTAAATGGACGTGTATTTATTTTAAGAATTTTGAGGCTATTATTGCAAGCAAACGTGTTATGCAAGTGGATATAGCAACTTTAGAACTGCATAAAATACATGCATAATACAATTTTTGATATACAGTAATGTGTAAAAGATTCTATGGAATACTCAAGCATCTGTTTTAAAAAGAACAAGGAACAGCCAATTTTGAAAAAGAAAAACAATCACATGTAGTACATAAATAGATATACAGCTCTGTTATGTTTCCACCAAGTATAAAGCAGCTGGTGTGAACAGAGATACTGTGAAAACAAGCAAGGTGCTGATGAATTTACAGATTCCATATTGCTTTTTACATATATTACTTGTAATTTGATGAAATATACTGAGATTAATCAAGTTTTTCATACATTAGAAGGTTTCCACCAAGGTAAGGACAATTTATCAGAACTTAGTAATTGAAGAGTATTTGCTTAATTTTTATACTTGACTCACAGCTAAACATTACCAATATATTATTTCCTAATCATAATGAAAACTTCATGGATGGACAGAACACTTGGGGGTCATTTCCTAAATAATTATACTGTATTAAATCTGCTTTCAACTCTCAAGGGTTACCATATCCTGAAGTAAATTAACGTTTTCATCATACTGGAATATAACTTGGTATTTCTGGTGTGGAGTCATAAGTCATTGTTCTTTAAAGGTATTTTCTGAACTAAAAATATTTCTATTTGTGCAAGAATTCGACATAGGCTCAAAAACACAAATAACCAACTGGTAAAATCAGCCTCATGTGGTGAGTACTTTATCATTACCTCCACCACCACAAGCATCTTCACCAACATTATCAATATGTATTTATGGGAGGATTCACTCTGAGGAAGCACAGAGAATTTTCCCTAAAATTAGTGGATTTCTTTTTATCCTGTTCACATCCATTTCAGATGATATTAAATTTATGTGTAACTCATGCTTTTGCATTTAGCACCAAAAATGTTTGTGGAAATGTCTGCTCCTATTGCTCCCACACTTTAGAATTTTCCTCTAGATATTAATCTTTCTTGGTCAAGAATGTTCAGTGCTGGGGCACCTGGGTGGCTCAGTTGGTTAAACAACTGCCTTCAGCTCGGGTCATGATCCTGGAGTCCCAGGATGGAGCCCTGCGTCAGGCCCCCTGCTCAGCAGGGGGTCTGCTTCTCCCTGGGACCTTCCCCCTCTTGTGGTCTCTCTCTCTCTCTCTCTCATTCTCTCTCTCTCTCAAATAAATAAATAAAGTCTTAAAAAAAATAGAAAAAAAGAATGTTCAATGCTGACACTTCAGAATTTCATAACGGACACTGAATACAAGGCAGTAAGTTAGGGTGAATTAGAAACGGAATATCGAGATCCTATTTCTACTTCAAAGTGCTTATCTGTGACTTCTTCGTCTGTTTGAGAATAGTAGAGAAGGTAACAGAGTAGACAGGAGAACGCATAACAAGAATATACACCCACACCAACACCCACATACACATTTATAAGTACAAATCTTTAGCTGTACTAAAAAGAAATCGGAATAAGAATAAAAGTTAAAGAAAGCATTTTAAAGGACATCTGTAATTTAAAAAAACCTTTTAGATTGACATATATCTATTTGCATAATATAACAGATATGTTCAATACATACTCAGCTGATGGCTTCTTTACATACTTGTTACTTTGAAGTGATAAACACTGGGATTTTTTTTTTTTTCTTATTTAGTTGACCCTAGAGAGTAAAGGAAATTTGAGCTAAGCAGATAAATAATTTATCTCTAACTGCACTTTAGAAGACTATCATTAACACTAAGGGATAAAATTTCAAAGTGGTACACAGGGATTTGGCCACATATTCCAATTGATATTAATGACATCAAATGGCAAAATCCCAGAACACGGCTTTGAAAATTTAACCAGTTACATTTAAAGGGCAACATTATTACACAGGTGTTAAAAAACACCAGCAAATCCTCAGTGGCATTTGAAGATGTTCAATTAGGTCAATAAGACATTTTCTATTTCATGTTTTTCTTTCTTTTCTAAAACTTTCTAATCTACCTAATGAACATGAAAACCGTTCAAACTAATAAAGGTATCATCTTAAAAATTAAGAGTAATTATGTTTTCTCAGGAAATGTGATCCAGAAATGAAGGAATGGGTCCTTCCGTTATTGGGTAATAGTAAATTCAGTTTTTATTTCCATTATAAATTCCATTTGATTAGTTTTCTTTGTAACTCAACTGATTTAATATGCAATATAATCTACCTGTTCTCAGAGAGCATTTTTATGGGGAATAGGTTTTAAAAATGACTTTTATCTACCATGAAAGGTTTCTGAAAGGAAATCTTTGGAACTTTCTAAATTGCTATATAGAAATTTTTTAGTTTTAAAATGACAGGATAAAGAAATAATAGGTTCAAGATAAAAATAAAAGTTTCAGTATGAGGAAAACACATATAATCAATACTATACAGAGTTGTACACATGTCAATTAAAACACATAAATATTTCCAGGATCACAGCTATTCAGATAAGGATGCTTTATGATATTGGCATTGCCACAGCAATTATGTTTTTAGACCAAAGACCAGGGAGGAAAAGCTTAAGAAATTTGAGAGGCTTAAGAAATTGAATGTGGACTCCACCTATAAGAAAATGACAACGTTTAAATCGAGAAACTAAAATCCTGGGGTGCCTGGGTGGCTCAGTCATTCAGCGTCTGCCTTCAGCTCAGGAAATGATCCTGGAATCTCTGCATCAAGTCCTGTCTGGGGCTCCCTGCTCTGCGGGAAGCCTGCTTTTCCCTCTCTCACTCCCCCTGCTTGTGTTCTCTGTGTTTCTCTCTATCAAATAAATAAAAACTTAAAAGAAAAGAAAAGAAAAGAAAAGTAAAGAAAAGAAACTGAAATCCTATAAGCTTAAGTGAAGTCATAGGCAACACACAATTTAAATTAAGCCCTTATTAAGCCCCACATGGGATGGTCAGATGAACCTGATGTCTAATGGGAAATTCAGTTATATCAAGCCATTCTGTTCCAACCATGTGGAATGCTCCAATCAAGCTCAAGCCATTCTGAATTCCCAAAGTTTGAAACAAGCTGAAGGTTTAACAAACAAACAAACAAACAAACAAACAAACAAAATGAACTGCAGTTCCAACACTGCTGCCAAGAGCTCTGATCAGGTTCTAAAGCAGTCTACTAGAGGGGTACCTGGGTGGCTCAGTTGGTTAAGTGACTGCCTTCGGCTCAGGTCATGATTCCGGAGACCCGGATCGAGTCCCACATCGGGCTCCCTGCTCCACGGGAAGCCTGCTTCTCCCTCTCTCACTCCCCCTGCTTGTGTTCCCTCTCTGGCTGTGTTTCTCTCTGTCAAATAAATAAAATCTTTAAAAAAAAATTAAAAAAAAAAATAAAGCAGTCTACTAGAAAAGCTGGCAGACTAGACTGAACTATAACTTTTGACATCTTATCAGTCTGGACCTGCCTTAGAGTCATATCTTAAAACACCAATGTATGTGCTGATGTCAAAGGTCTTCTCTGAGAGACTTCACAGAACATTTTGGACTGATTCCTATTCTAGAAAAAAAAAAAAAATCTTAGTAAGCCAGAAATTTTTAAATTAAAAGTTAATCAATCTACTTGGATGCGTTTTTTTTCTTAAGAATATGATAGTATCACTTGCCAATATCATTTCAACAATCTTTAAAATGCTACCATTAACAATAGTATTCTGTATTGATATGTAAGTATTAAGGTATTATGACTTAGTAAGTTTCTTTAGGCAGGCCTCATTTATCCACTCATCTGTCCGTCTGTCTATCCGAGAAACGCCAATTAAGCGCCTATACCTTTAAGAAAAATATTGTACTAAAGCTGAAAATCTTTCAAGAACGATCCCATTTAATCAATTTGTGTCCTAACCACATTGTCACCAATGACCTACTCAAAACACTAGTCCCTGTGATATTAGGAGGTGGTTTTAAAGCAAATGATATGGATCCAATTATTTATTCTGTACAGATGCTCTCTTAGGAAAAATTCAAACTCATTTTAGCATAGACATTTTATACATACTGTTACTATACATTGCAGAAAGAAAGCAATTGGACAGCATCATGGAGACAACAGGGCCAAGAGCTTAGATTCAAATTCTACCTCCATTACCAGCAAGCTCTGTGACTTTGTGACATTTTTTAATCTCATGGACCTCTGGTTTTTTTCATCTATAAAGTAATAAAATTACAATCACAGCTTCATAGTGTTTTTTTGAGAATGAAATGATTTAATATATATAAAGGGCTAGCAGAGGACAAAAACTGCACAGGTGTTTGCTCTTCTGATCTGTACTACCCACAAGCACAACTGATTTCAGGGGGAGCATTTATTCAGTTTAGTTTTACAGTGCCTGTTATGTTTCTGCTGCATATTCAGCAAAGCAGTTAAACCATATTTTTTTAAATTACAGACAAAAGCATGATGCCTCTGATGGTAGAACTCGATATCCCCTGAAACCTTATAAGGACCACACATCCACTGTCCTTTCCCCCTCTCCTAATAGCTCTCATTCAGTAGTGTCGTAACATTGTTGGTAAGATTCATTTAACTGGCTCTAAAGGCAAAAATCTCAAAGGCAGTCACCAATTTTTAGAATCCAAACATCTAAACACTAAGCCAATATACAGGATTTTAATGACAGCTTCAGAACTCAAGTTTATTGGTGAAAAAGAGGTAGAGCTTTACTCTGCATGACTAAATCCTTGAAGAGAAAGGAATTTTTAATGGGCAAGATAGTGTGGAACATATGCTAATTTTGGATAACCGGAATTTTGAATAATTGAGTTTAATTCTGTTTGTTTTTTCCCTAATCATTTGACTCCTAGGACAGCTACTGTTGCACAATTAATTGTTAGAGCTAAGTCCACAATAAACTCCCGATAATAGCCCTAGTTGGCAATAAAACACAATGTGGGTTATAATACTCACTCGTGCTCACTGTGTATACAAAAAGAAAATGTAGTTTTAATTTGCTCACATTAATTAAAATACAATGAATTAAGTAGATAATAAATTCATTAGAAACTGAACTTTGCCTACCTAATTGTTAATAATTTTAACACCAACTAGAAGAAAGAAAATATTAACAAATCAAGAATTTCAAGGATTTAGGAATTGAAAGATTGATTTTTACAAAATACTAAAATACAAAAAAATCCACAAACAAAACATACTAAAATACACCTAAGTTAAGCACCAAAAAATTTATGCTTTACTAAAACAAGTTTAAAATGTTAATGAACCTAATATGCTGATAAATACATGAAGCATAGCTATTTAAAAATACATCTTTACAGATGGATTTAAGCCCTCAGAGAAAATTAGCCTAACTCAACTAGAAACTGAAATATTAAAAGGATCCAGGGTTATATGTAGAGATATGAAATTTAAAGAGGAGAAATGGGAGAAAGAAAATCAATTGTTTTATGTTGCTATTATTTTACTTTTATTGGAAAAAAGTAAAAATTATCTTATGAGAGTGTTTTAATTTTAGTTGACTATTCCAAGAATTTTTTCCTAAGTCTATATATCTTTGTGGCTCTGTTTATTTGCTTCACAATATATTCAGTACGTTCATGGTCAATTCATATCCAGTAACTTGGTACTTAGCATGTGCCCAGCATTTTATCTTAAAGCAAAAGATTTAAGACTATTCCTCAAAGAGGGGGTCATTTTCCTTTCTGAAAATATCAGTTGCTGGTAGTAGAAGAATTAGGAGGACCCAATCAGGGGGTGACTTCCACGTGCCAGACCTGAGGTTGAGGATTCCTACAGATTGTGCAATGAAACCCTCATAATGATGTGAAGGTAGATGCTGTCATCTCTATTTCGTGCATGAAGAAAGGGAAGCTCAAACTGAATAAATGATCTGTTTGAGGTCATGCAGTTTAAAAGGGATAGACTGGAATCAAACCCTAAGTCTCTTGTGACATGAAAGTCTGTATTCTTCAGCTGTTACTGAGAAATGACAGAGCAGCATTTATGAAGATCATCTTCATACTGTCTTTGCCTAAGAAAACCAGTATCAGTATGACCAATGGCCTAATGCTAAGAGCATAGGTTCTAATATCCAACCAATGAGGTGTAAGTCTCAGCTCGCTTACTTTATATAAGTGTGACTTTGAGCAAACTCCTTAACTGCCTAATACGTCTGTTTTCCCTGTCTCTGAAACAGGATCATTAATAATAATATCAGAGCAAACTGGGGAGAATTAAATGATACATTTCACCATAAGCATTTGGCATAGTGCCTGGTTCCTAGTATACATAGGCTAACATTACTGTTCAAGCTAGAGAAAACTAAGCAGAAAAATAAACATTCAGCTACAAACATGTGGGGATAAACACTTAATACTTAAGGGGTGTTAATTAACCTCTTAGATCTCAGATTTGGAGATCCTCCTGTAATGCATATGTCATTTCATTTGTAAAAAAATATAATTTGAGTTTATGATTATAAATGCATAGTTTTGTGTAAATAAATCTTTATTAGATTTATAATGCAATGGCAATATCTAAATGTATATGTATTTTCATCCAGAAACTCCACTTTGAGGAATCCATTCCATTAGTACATAGACACAAAGTTACATGCACAAAGATCTTCCTTGAAGTAATTTTTTTCATAGCAAAGTAGTGAAAACAACATAAATCACCACCAACAGTTATGGTATTAAAAATAGTTCATTGACATACAATATCCTAGACATTTTTTTAGAAGATTGTATTTCTTTGAAAACACAAGCAGGGGGGAGGGACAGAGGGAGAGGGAGAAGCAGAGGAACCAGCTCTCCATCCCAGGACCCTGGGATCATACCTGAGCAGAAGGTAGATGCTTAACCGACTGAACCATCTAGGCACCCAATATCCTAGAAAATTTTTAAAACTAACATGAACAGGGCACCTGGGTGGCTCAGTTGGTTTAGTATCCAACTCTTCATTTCCATTCAGGTCATGCTTTCACGGGTTGTGGGAGCAAGCAACCCCCCTCCAAAACACACACATCAGGCTCTACTCTCAGAGGGAAGTCTACTTGATTCTCTCCCTCTGTCTGCCCCCCCACAAATTAATTTTTTTAAAAAAATAAATAGAAAAACTAAAACTAACATGACATGTTTCTAGTACAAAATGTTGAAGTGTTAATAATTAGTAGCAAAACAATATATATGATATGGTTCCATTTTTGGTTAAAAAAAAGTATGATTACATTTGGAAAGTGGGCATATAAATGCATAGAATGTTGAGTTTTAAACTGTTAAGAGTTATCTCTGGGGAAGGTGCTGAAGAAGTTCCAGGTTTGATATCTAGACGTCCGTATTGTTTGATTCCTTTAGATAAAAAGTGTTTATAATTTACTTCCACAATAAAAAGTGAATATTTTTTAGAATGCTCCAAAAATTTACAACAGAGGAATAGGCACTATAAGATTTTCTGTTGTTCAACTTTTATAGAGAGATATGCACTGAAGCTATACTTTGCACATTCAGGAGAGTAGATTTACTCCTTTATCCAACATTTTAAGCAAAATATTAACAAATTCAGAATATGTCCAGAACATAATGATTTCTCCCTACACACACACACACACACACACAAACTATAGTGGTATGAAATGGCTGAAAGGAATCCCAATAGTTGTCTTTAAATATTCAATGTAACCACAGAGAAAAGGTTTCATCTATGCTTTTCTTAAAAGATAACTGGAACTAATGGTTAAGCACACATTAATTGTTTTTAAGGTTTTTATTTATTCATTTAATAGAGAGAGACAGTGAGAGAGGGAACACAGGCAGGGGGAGTGGAAGAAGGAGAAGCAAATTCCCCAGGACTCTGGGATTATAACCTGAACTGAAGGCAGACGCTTAACAACTGAGCCACCAAAGAGCCCCAAAAGGTTTTTATTATTATTATTATTTATTATTATTATTTTATCAATTATTTCCAAATCCAGCAGCGCAAGTAACTACATTTGGGATATCCTTATACCTTGAACCTAGATGGATACTTGGTGGGTAGAATGCAGTAGAAATGACCTCTCTACTATAGGAAATATTATATTAGATGATATCTTTGAATTCAAAATTCAAGGACACTCTAAACTTTGTTATGGTAGTTTAAGGAGAAATTTTACATGCTCTGTGATTTCCAATAGATACCTGTGATAAAATTAACATAAAAAAGAACCAAGTATGAGTTAAAATTTTAACATTAAATGCAATCACACTCAATATAGAGACTCTTCTTTTGAGTGCTTTCTAATTGCCAGGGATTTTCCTAAGTGTTTTTGTATACATTGTATCTAGTACCTAGATATTTTTGGTCCTCATTTTTATATGTGTGTAAACAGGACTCAGCAAAGATAAATATCTCACCCTCAAGAGATCACTCAGAAAGTGTGGGTTCAGTATTCAAATGTTGGTCAACCTGATCGCCAGTATCATGCTCTTAACTGTAATGTTATACTTATTCTTTATTTTATTTTTATCCTATTTTTTTAAAAACTTTATTTATTTATTTATTTGTTTGTTTGTTTGTTTGTTTATTTATTTATTTGAGGAAGACAGAGAGAGCACAGGCAGGGGGAACGGCAGAGGAAGAGGAGAAGCAGGCTTCCCGCTTAGCAGGAAGCCTGATATGGGGTTCAATCCCAAGACCCTGAAATCATGACCTGAGCCAAAGGCAGACGCTTAATCAACTGAGCCACGTAGGCCCCCCTTCTTCCTTATTTTAAATGTTTGGATATAAATTAAGTTACAGAGAGAGTAGTCAATAATTTTGTAACTCCTAAAGCTATATTGTCCAAGTATAAGTAAACAACGAATATTAGCATTATTTTAAATGTTGGCTAGGAATTACAGTCAAGCTTTCTTGGGTAGTAACTAATTATTATAACTAGAGTGACCATATTTCCTAATTTGCCCAGAAGAGTCCCAGTTTATTATACCTGCATTTATTTGTAATTACCTGATGTAATTATAAGTAGCATCCTCTTTCAATCTAAAAGTATCTTAGTTTGGAGGATTAAGTTATATGCATGAATTATAGCGCAAAGATAATTATGTAAGCAAAGTAAAATAAAACCAAAACCTATGAAGAACTCAGAAACTAACTATACTGTCCAAGACTCAAAGAATGGCATGAAGAGATAAATGTCTTTAAATCTGTTATTAGAGGGAAAAATATATGGCATTCATTTGTGGTATCTAGGCATAATTAGTCTATATGTTCTTTCTATTTTCAACCTGTAGGTGGCCACCACAAGCTACACTTATTAAACAATTCATTAGTAGCATTTTCAATACTGTCATCTTCAGATAATTAGCAATTTATTTAAATAACCAATTTCTGTAGAAATAATTGCCATGAAATGCCCTGAACTTACTTTTTTATAAACTATAATAAAAGTGTTAAGATAATCCCTGACATTTGCAAATGCCATTAGTTCACCTTTCCTTTTGATAGTCCTGTGGCATTATGTTTAAACAATTACCCGATAACACAGCAGTTTAATGAAACAGTACAGTAAGCACATTCTTCAACATGGCCAGTGAGGACATTCAGATTTAGAAAGAAATCCAGTGTGCAGACATGTTTACACAGAGAAGAGACATACAGCCAAAAGAAAGAACGTTAATGAAATAAGTACATTATTGCTATTTCCAACTTGGTTTACTTTTCACAGTAGATGCTGCAGCATATGCACTATCTTCAGAAATAAGAATGGAGAGTTCTGTCAATTGATTCATGTAATGGGCTCATGTAAATTAAAATCAGATGGATCTATGAATATGTAAAATACATTCACCATTTTATTTGTTCAGTAACCTCCACACGGGAGAAAACAAGCAGGGAATTTTTCTTATTTTCATTTAAAAATGTTTAAGTATGTTTTTGCTTACAAAACGGTGCAAATTTTCAAAGATGACGTATCATGAAAAACTGTAAATGGTTTTCAGATCTCAGCTGGTATTTAACATTTAAAATCGACCAGAGTTCTTCCTTGCTATTCAGCTCTCTATTCCACTAAAAGGACGCAGACAATGTTTCTGAGTTGCCTGTGATAAAACTCTTTGAGGCTTTCATAATTTTTAAGCTGTTGCCTTTCATATGATAAAACAGAATTAGAATTCAAAGCCAATGGTGATATCATTTTATGGCTCAAACAAAATAATCTGAGAGTCTAATGAGCACTGGCTGCTTCATTATTCATACATTATGTATATCCTCGCAGTAAGTCATCTTCACATTATCCCCATTGCACAGATGAGGAAATTCAGGCTCAAAAAGGCTAAATTGTATGAGGGAGGGGCATGTGGTAAAATAATGTATTACAACAATAAAACAATCAGTATATAGTATGACCGTAAAATTCACTGCTACATTTGAATTAGAGGACCTTTCTTTATTTCCAGAGAACCATATGCCTCAGTCCTTCCCAAATAAGTACTTCTGGCAGTGCTTTTAGCATATAAATATAACAAGTTCACCTACAAATACAAATATATGGACTATTTTTAGAAATACATATCTTTCCTTAGCCAAGAAATTCAGAACCATGACAGACTTGCTGAACGTGGTGTATAAACATTTCTCATGGAATTCTGCCTACGGAATGTGCAGGGCAAATGTTATACCAGATAAAAATCTCCCCAGTCTATGTCTACTCAAAATGGTTATCTGAGAGGGAGGAAGAGGAAGATTATAATGATGATAATAATGCTGGTGACCAGAACTATATTTTACCCATGGAGAATCCAGAATCATTCCGAAGTGAGCGTTTTTCTGAAGACATTAAAAAAAAAGAAAAAAGAAAGAAAAAAGAAAAAAAGAAAAAAAAAGTTTCTGCATCCACTAGGATCATATTATTTCTTTCTTTGGAAATCCGTGAATTCTTTTCTCTCTGAAATTCTGTACTCTTTTCACTCTGTGGGGGGTTCCCTGACCAGGGTGTCCGTGGTAGCACTAGCCTTACTGTAAAACCTTTGCTTTCATTCTCAGGAATACATTCTCTTTTCACTTGACAATGAATTACATGTGTAAATCTCTGTGCCCTGTGATCAGGCTGCATTCCTCAGAGTCTGCTGAAACCCAGGCTGTACCACAGGCAATAAGGTTTTGTTCTCTTCAAAAGATAGTGATGTGGACAAAGACATCTCCAGCTGGACCCTATCTGAACCCTGAGAACCAATGCTTTCTATAAACTGCCTGGGCACTTTGCAAAGGAGGGGCTCTATTCATTCATATTTGCTCTACTGATTAGTAATCACTCCCTTAATTACTCGACAATAAAATTTCTTCCTAAATTTCAATAGGGCAAAAAAATGAGAAATCACTTTCAGTCAAAATTATTTATCATACCCGGCACAGTGTCAGTTGCAAAAAGGCAGCAAGAGAGGTGCCTCCGTTCAGTGAGCTTATAGGGCTGAACAGAGGAGATAAAAACATGGTGGGTGCATGTCCCTGGCCTGATTGTGGGGGCAGAAGAGTCAGAGGACAGGATGAGCCAAGGACACTAAAGAGGTCCAGGAAGGCTTATGAAGCATCTTATGGCAGATGTGGGACTTCAACTGGACTCCTGAAAATTGGTCTGGGTGGGTCTGGGTTTGAGAAGTAGGTTATTTCAAACCTGGCAGGAGTTGCGGACAAAGTGAGCAAAGTTGTAGATACACTCCTGAGCAAATCATGCTCATGAAACACATTAACAGTGAACCTGAAAGGGCCTTGCAGTTGGAGAAATGGTATACAAAGCATTTACATGGGGGGAAATGTTGCCTGGTGAACAGAGGAACAGCCCTTTCCTCACCCCCAGCTACCACCACGATATTTTCTTTTAAAAAGGCCTTTTAAAATATTGATCTGGAATAAGAAAAAAAAGAGGTTTGAATTTCAATGGTGTCTTGAACAAAAGATGTTATAGTATGAAGTAAGTCTAGATTTATTTTATTGTTAATAAAAAAATTATTAGGGAAAACTAAGAAGAATATATACTCTCTGTACATGTCCCTGGCTGTAGCCTTTCTATACATTACAAGATATTTCTAGTTTGATTAAAAAAGTAATAGGATTTTTATCTGTCAGAGGAGACAAGGGTTAGAACTAAAATAGGAAGATTCCCTTTTCACAATGTAGAGAACTCGAGTAAATGAAAGTGAATACAAGTTCTACTCCATTTTACATCCAACTCCTACCAGTCATGTAATTTTCATTATCATAGATGCATATATATTTTTAGCAAACACCATAGATACTGCAGGAATCTGTAGCATGTGTAAAATAGACTGCATGATCAAGCAATTAGGAAAGGGAAAAGATTTTAACACTACATTACTTCACATAAGATTTCCCAAAGTATTCCCTAACGGAGCTCTCATACTCTCCTGCATCATGGGGGTATGCACCAGTCTGGCAACCTCTTCTAGCATGCCATACAGCTGGTCAATTCCTTCTCAACCTGTGCATATCAGTGTGGACCCTGGGACCCTTTGGGGCTTTGAAGGATAAGTTAGGACACTCCTCAGGCAAATGAGTGGTTAGAAAACAGTCACTATTCAGATAATCAAGGCGTAAGAAAGAACTTTTAAGGGGCCTAAGGAAACCCAGGTAAAATCAAATCATCTATGTCAAGCAGGAAACACAGTGACAAGCACATACCAAGTACTTAATACAGATTCTAAAAACAATAAAAATATAATGAGAACAACATGAACAACTTTATGTAATAAATTCAACAACTAAAATGAAATGGACAAATTCCAAGCAAAACACAACTAACCAAACTGACAACAAAACCCAGAAAATCTAAATAAAAAATAGCCCCATCACTATTACCGAAATTGAATTCATAATAAAAAAGCATTTTTATCAAGCAAACTGCAGGCCTAGATGGCTTCACTGGTATACTCTATCAAATTCAAGGAAGAAATAATACCAGTCTTATATGAACTTGCAGAAGATAGAAGAAACAAATCCCAACTCATTTTATGAGGCCAGCATGATCCTGATACCAAAACCTGACAAATATGCTAAAAGAAAATAACATTATTGGCCAATATCCTTCACTAATATAGAACCAAATACCTTTAATAAAATATAAGAAAAATGAATACAGCAAGATATAAAAGGCATAAAGCATTGTGGTCAAATGGAGTTCATCCCAGGAATGAGAGGATGGCTTAACATTTGGAAATCAATTGATGTAATTTACCATATTAACATAAAATAAAAGAAAGGAAACATGTTAGCATTTCAAAAGACTGCAGAAAGTGCACTTAAGGAAATTCAAAATCCATCCATAATGAATAGTATCAGCAAACAGGAATAAAAGAGATCAATCTCTGACGAAGGGCATCTAACGAAAAGCATATAGCTAATGTCATGCTTAATAGTAAAACATTATATACTTTATATACTACCTAGGTACTATGTACTCTTATCTTTTCTATACACTAGCATGAGCAGTCAAAAAATTAAAATTTAACACTTACAACGGAACAAAAAAGTAATAAATAGGAATAAAGTTGTGAAAGATATGCAAGATCTCTACACTGAAAACTATAAAAAATGAAAGATGTTTAAGAAAAAGAAGAGATACATTCATAGGCTGGAAGGTTCAATGCTGTTAAGGTGTTACATCTCTCCAATCTGATCTATAGATTCAACAAAACCCAAATCAAATTCCCAGTAAGCTTTGTATGAAGAAACTAAGCTGATTGTAAAATTTATATAGAAATACAAACAATCTAGAATACAGCAAAACAATCATGAAAAAGAAAACAGAATTCAAGGACACTTTTCAGGATTTACCATAAATCTAGAGTATCAAGACAATAATTTAAGAATGTAGAACAGGATGAAGTTCAGAAATAATTCATACATATAATAAGTTCAATCGATTTTTGACCAAGTTACTAAGTCAGTTCAGTGGGGGAAAAAAAGTCATTTTAACAAATGATGCTAGGATGGATATTTTTAAGATGAGAAAAAAAAAAATCTTGACTGCCTGCTCACTTCATACAAAAAATTTTCTTTTTAAGATTCAAGCTGGATTGAAAATCTAAATGGGAAACCTGAAACTATAAATTTCCTAAGGAAATAAAAAATGGCACACTATCTTTATAAGCTTGAGTTAGCCAATGATTTCTTGGAAAGGAAATTAAAAGCACTAATTTTTTTTTAAAAATTGACAAACTGGACTTTATAAAAAATCAATAAAGAAGCCAAAGTCTAGTAAAAATATTATATTTACACACATTTATTTGAGAAAGAACTCATATCTAAAATGTATAAAGAATTCCTATAAAACAATAATTACAAGATGAATAACTCAATTCAAATGGGCAAAACTTGAGCAGAAATTTCAATAAAGACAACATACAAAGGGGCAATCAGTACATGAAAAGGCACACCATCTCACAGCCATAAGAAAAATCAAGAAGACTGGCACACTTGGGTGGCTCCATAGGTTAAGGTTCTGCCTTTGGCTCAGGTCATGATCCCAGGGATTGGTTTTGGGGATCAATCTTGGGTGAGCCCACATAGGAATCCCTGCTCAGTAGGGAGTCTGGCTCTCCCTCTGCCCCTCTCGCACACGCACATATACTTGTGTTCTCTCTCATTCTCTCTCTCTCAAATAAATAAATACAATCATAAAAAAAAAGGTCAAGAAGACTGATAAAACCAAACACTGCCAAGCATGTGGGAAAAGTGGAGCTTTCATACATTGTCAGTAAGAGTATACATTATAAAAACACTCTGGATAACTGTTAGAAAATTTATTTAAAAATTCAGCATACATTTGCCTATGACTTAGCAATTTCATTCCTAGATTTTCAATCAGGAGGAATAAAAACAAAGCTCAAAAATTGTATGCAACAGGGTGCCTGGGTGGCTCAGTGGGTTAAAGCCTCTGCCTTCGGCTCAGATCATGATCTCAGGGTCCTGGGATCAAGGCTGGCATTGGGCTCTCTGCTCAGCTGGGAGCCTGCTTTCTCCTCTCTCTCTCAGCCTGCCTCTTTGCCTACTTGTGACCTCTCTCTCTGGCAAATAAATAAATAAAATCTTTTAAAAAAATGTATGCACAAAAATGTTCATATCACCTTTACTTTATAGTAGCCCCAAGCTAGAAAACATCCAAAGGTTCATCAATAGAAAATGGAAACACAACTTTTGGTCAGTTAATTTAATGAAAACTATCAGTAATATAAAAGACTCATTAACTGGTACCTACAACAGCACAGATAGATAAAAAAAAAAACAAAACAAAAACAAACAAAAAAACTATGTTGGGACACCTGGGTGGCTCAGTGGGTTAAGTGACTGACTCTTGGTATCAGCTCAGGTCATGATCTCAGGGCCCTAATCTCAGAGTCATGAGACTGAACCCCATATGGGGCTCTGAGCTCAGTGTGGAGTCTGCTCGAGATTCTCTCTCTTCCTCCCCCTCAGCCCCTTTTTTTTTTCTAAAGATTGTATTTATTTGACAGAGAGAAACACAGCCAGAGAGGGAATAGAAGCAGCAGGAGGGAGAGAGGGTAAAGTAGGTTTCCCGCTGAGCAGGCAGCCCGATGAGGGGCTGGATCCCAGTACTCAGGGATCGTGACCTGAGTTGAAGGCAGAGGCTTAACCACTGAGCCACCCAGGCGCCCTCCTCCTCCCCTCCTTCCTCTCCCTCTGCCCCTCCGCTCATGCGCACATGAGTACACGCTCTTTCTCTCTCAAATTAATAAATATATAAAATCTAAACAAGCAAAACAACTATGTTGAAAAAATGAAGCCAAATGCATGTGCATGTATACACACAGACATGTAGGGTATGAGAGAGGGAGAGGTAGAATGAATACTATTTCATTTAAATGAAGTTTAAGAAGAGTCAAAAAGAAGATATGGCAATATAAGTCTCAGCTGGGAATGGAAGAATTGAATACAGAGCAATACAAGGTAATTTCTGGTATAAAGGAAATATTCTTGATCATGTTTCAGATTGTAGTTACTACAGATGTATACAATTTTCAAAGCTACAAACACTTAATACCTATGCATTATATTGTATGCAAAATATACTTCATTTAAAAAATTAAAAATACGTAAATACATATAAGAAGTAGCAAAAAGAAGTCCATGATAAAAGTGAGCATTTCCCATTTGGATGCACTTTTCAGATCATGCAAAGATTCAGTTTATAAAATATGAGAGCACGTTCCCATTTGCAGATATAAGCTAAATCTGTGAGAAAGGGCATCTTGTATTTTAAAGGGAAATAGGACTAAAGATCATCATCTGCAGTACACCATAAAAGTCAAATCTGG
>PITA01008624.1:0-83144 GCA_004023965.1 Spilogale gracilis | reverse complement strand
TTGAGTTTGCCTTTGTGTGTGGTGTAAGAGAATGGTCTAGTTTCATTCTTCTATATGTAGCTGTCCAATTTTCCCAGCACCATTTATTGAAGAGACTGTCTTTTTTCCACTGGATATTTTTTCCTGCTTTGTCAAAGATGATTTGCCCATAGATTTGTGGGTCCATATGTGGGCTCTCCACTCTGTTCCATTGGTCTATCTCTCTGTTTTTGTGCCAGTACCATGCTGTCTTGGTAATCACAGCTTTATAATAAAGCCTGAAGTCAGGTAATGAGATGCCCCCAGCTTTGCTTTTCTTCTTCAGCATGTGAATTTGTTTCTTATTGTTGTTATTGTTAACTATAGTTATGTGAGATCATATGGTATTTTTCCTCTGCTATGTGACTCCTTTCACTTGGTCAGCACCCTCAACTTCCATCCATTTTGACACAAATGAATGGATTTCATTCCTTTTTATGGTTGAGTAATATACTGTTATACATACTGCATACCACATTTTTATTCATTAATTTTTCCTCAGATACTTCATTTGTTTTCATCTATTATTATAATGTTGAAATGATCATGGCGGTGCAGATTGTTTTTAGACTGTGATTTCATTTCTTTTGAATAATAACCCAAAGTACATCATATGGTGTTTCTCATTTTAATTTTTTGAGGGTTCCATCCTGTTTTCTATATTCCTCTATCAATTTACATTCCCACCAATACTGCACAAGAGTTCGGTTTTTTAAGACATCTTCACCAACACTTGTTATCTTTTGTCTTTTGGATAATAGTGATTTTAACAGATGAGAGTTTTTATGGTTATTTTGATTTGCATTTCCCTCCTGGTTAGTCTTGTTGAGCACCTTTTCACATACAGCTTGGGTATTTGTATGTCTTCTTGGGGAAATTATCTATTTTAAATCCTCTCTGTTTTTTTTTTAAAGATTTTATTTATTTATTTGACAGAGATACATATCTAGAGAGGGAACACAAGCAGGGGGAGTGAGAGAGGGAGAAGCAGGCTTCCCACCAAGCAGGAAGCCTGCTGCGGGGCTCAATCCTGGGACTCTGGGATCATGACCTGAGCTGAAGGCAGTTGCTTAATGACTGAGCCACCAGACGCCCCTCTCTCTCTTTTTTTAAGTGGATCTTTTTGTTGTCTTTTATATACTGTTTATCTTCGATACTAACCTCTTATGAGATACATGATTTGCTTCCCGCATGTAACTTTAAAAATAAAGAATCTTTTATAAAGTTTTTTTTATTTTAAAAGCCATTTGAAAGTATTACATGAGAATGAAGAGTCAAACTAAATTACCACTCTACTTCCAAGAAAACTGATATTGTTCATCTAACGTACAAACTGAATTATTTTAAGTTCTAATTTTATTGAGGCACCTGGGTGACTCAATGGGTTAAGCATCTTCCTTTGGTGTAGGTCATGATCGCAGAGTCCTGGGATTGAGCCCCGCATCAGGCTCCCGCTTCTCCCTCTCCCTGTGCTGCTCCCCCTGCTTGTGCTCTCTTTCTCTGTGTGAAATAAATAAATTAAATCTTTTTAAAAACACTATTTTTATCGGGGTGTGTGTTTGCATGTACATTTTCCTGTATTTCTTTATGTATATGCATATACAGAAATGTTATCGCAAGATATTTGCTCTTTTGTAGCCTAATTTTTTACTTAAAAATAGGTGGACATTTTTAATTTTCACCAACCAGCTACTACCTAAAGTTTCATGTGCATTCTCATTTAGTGTCTTCACAAAAAATATTAATTTAGAAATGATTATCTTCTATACCTGTTGTAAAAGAGAAGATATTTTCTAGTTTCTAAGCTTAACCACTGTTGATGTGGGTTGTCCTATTCCATGGAAGTAATGACTGTGGTCTTATTTCAGGACAAGTTGTTTTCAAAGTAAAAGCAGTAAGCATGGGTAGAAAAGTCTGTTTGAAATGAAGAAAGGTGCATTCCATAATGATCATAAAGATGTCATTGAGGGGCATCTGTGTGGGTCCTATTGGTTAAGTGTTCAACTCTTGGTTTCAGCTCAGGTTATAATCTCATGGTCGTGGGATTGAGCTCCGTGTTGGGCTATGTGCTCATGATGGAGGCCACTTGAAATTGTCCCTTTCCCTCTTCCTCTTGTGGTCATGCTCTCTCCCAAATAAACAAAAAGCTTTAAAATAAAAAAGGTATTCTGGAAACTTTAATTATAACATAAAAGTTAAATTTGAAACATATAAAATACAGGAAACATCATATAGTTGTGAAGAACATCGTAGGTTTGAATCCTGGTTTTAGTATAAATTAGCTGTATGACCTTAAAGAAATTACTTAACATCTGTATTGATGAATTTCCCCAGATATAAAATGGGGGAAGTAAAAATACCTACCTCATGTTATAATTTTTTATGATTTTATTTATTTATTTGACAGAGAGAGACACAGTGAGAGAGGGAACACAAGCAGGGGGAGTGGGAAAGGGAGAAGCAGGCTTCCCGCTGATCAGGAAGCCTGATGTGGGGCTCGATCCCAAAACCCTGGGATTATGACCTGAGCTGAAAGCAGATGCTTACTGACAGCCACTGAGGCACCCGCCCTTGTTATTTTTATAAGAATTAAGTGAATTTTATCATGTAAAGGCCCTTGAAAGTTACCTGAAATATCACAAGGTCTCAAAGCTGATTATAGCTTTATACTGATGGAAATATGAAATAAATTAAAAGCAGAAACACTTATCCCAATAAATCACAGCCTATGAGAGAACATGTAGACAATAAATATGTGTATGTTCCAAATAACACAATAACATTGATATTATACATGTATTCAGTTTTATATTTTACAAACCTTGTTTTATTTATTTAATTTCAATGTTAGTACCTGAGGTATGCAGAATGGACTCCCAAAGATGTCCACACTCTATTTCTTGGAACATGTATGATAAAGTATATGGTAACTTAAAGTATAATTAAGTTATGGACCTTGAGATTGGAAAATTATCCTGAATCATCTAGATATGTGCAGTCTGATCACATGAGTCCTTAAAGGAGGACCGCATTCTCTGGGTAGTGTCAGAGAGCTGTGTGTGGTAAAAGAGCCATAGACATGTAGCAGAATTTAGGAGACTTTTAAGTATGAGATTGACTTGACAGTGCCTTTGCTGATTTTGAGATAGTTGGATCCATGGGGCAAGGCTGACTGTCAGCATGGAAATGAGGACCTCAGTTTTACAAATGCCAAGAACTGAAATGTTGCCAGTCCATAATCTAAATGTGGTTGTAAGCTAATTTTTCCTGTGGCTTCCCAGTGGGACCCAAGCCCAGTTCTTTCACTTGGTTTTGTGTGACCAAGTAACTGAGTTCTACTGTTTGATTAGATCCTGACCCATGGAAACTGATAATAAATTGACATTTTAAGCTGCTAAATTAGTGAGATGTTACACATCAAAGGAAAACTAATATGGTCCTCTGAATTCTCCAGAGTAGAAACATCATAAATCAGCTTTTGTACCAGAAATCAATAAAGCTAGAGCTAATTTTAAATTAAGAGAGAGAATACCTAATTCCTTGAAAATGTTCATAATGATATACAAAACTCTGTCCTTAAAGTTGTTCAGAGAGAAGCTGAACCTTGTTTAAGAATATTGAAGGAGGAGGTTTTTGGGCAATGAGAATATTATATGCTAATAAATATAGGATTGAAAAAATTCCTTCATGAAATGCATATTAAAATCCCTAAATCATCTTTATGAGGGGATCATAGTCAGTATCCTGACTCAAAGAATGTGGAAAGACAATAAAAGAGGAATTAGATGTCAATAAAAGTGGATAAATAAATTTGAAAGGGAAAAATGAACAGATATGAAGTTGATTTTAAATAATAAACAATCAAATATTAAATCTGAAGTTCTGATAATAAATGTGGAAGGCTAAAAGAAAGAGGTATACATTAAGAATGAAAGAGGAAATAACCACAGGTAAAAGTTTTACAATCATGTATTCTTTTTTCTCATAAAATTTTAAACCAGGATAAATATATACAAATAGTAATTTCCAACTTGACTAAATAAGAGAGAAAACTTATGGAAAACATTACCCATAAGCAGAAATGAGAAAGCCAATAAACTTACTGATCACATAGAGCTTCCCTAGAAAATTTCTGTCTACATTCAAACAAAATATAGTTCTTATTGTTATTTATATTGTATCAGACAGTAAAGAAAGTAGGGAAATTCTTTCTCTGGATCCAGCAGTTTCTTAATAATACAATATGATAGTTAAAAATAGAAAAGTAGTGAGGTGCCTTGGGGGCTCAGTTGTTAAGCATCTGCCTTTGGCTCAGGCATGATCCCAGAGTCCTGGGATCGAGCCCCACATAGGGCTCCCTGCTCAGCAGGAAGCCTGCTTCTCCCTCTCACTCCCTCTGCTTGTGTTCCCTGTCTTTCTGTGTTTCTCTCTGTGAAATAAATTTTAAAAAAAGAAAGAAAGGAAATAAGTGACAGTTTTCAAGTTGAATACAGGCTTGAACATCTGACTTAGGTTCTTGATAAATAGAATTTAAGAGTATAATAATTAATAAAGAAACTTGAACAAGTTTTCTTTATTTTAGAAATTGAAGACAGTTCAATATTATACAACCTGATGATATTTCAGTAGTAATAACAGGTACAAAAAGAAAAATAAAGTATACAGTCATTTAGACAGATGAGAAACATCAAAATTCAATATGTATTATACACAAAACTTTAACAAAATACTAATAGATTCCACATTGAAGTAGTAGCTAGCATTATTTTTTTGGTAAAGATTTTATTTATTTATTTGACAGAGAGAAATGCAGCCAGAGAGGGAACACAAGCAGGGGGAGTGAGAGAGGGAGAAGCAGGCTTCCCGCCGGGCAGGGAGCCCCATACAAGGCTCAATCCCGGGACTCCGGAATCATGACCTGAGCCGAAGGCAGTCATTTAACCAACTGAGCCACCCAGGCGCCCCCATTGCCTTTCTAAATACTGCGATAAATATAGATGTGTGTATACTTTTTCAAAGTAGTGTTAACCATCTTTGTTGGATAGATTCCCAGTAGTGGCATTCCTGGATCCTGTCATAATTCAATTACAACTTTTTGAAGGACCCTCCTTCCCTTTTTCATTCATTTTGCTTTCATTACATTTCTATTTAAATTGCAGTGAGTGGGACGCCTGGTTCGTTTATTTGGTTAAGCTACTGCTTTCAGCTCAGGTCATGATCCTGCAGTCCCGGGATCGAGTCCCATATTTGGCTCCCAGCGCCATGGGGAGTCTGATTCTCCCTCTGACCTTCCCCCCTATCATGCATGCTCTCTATCTCAAATAAATAAATGAATAAAATCTTTAAAATTAAAAAATAAATTCCATTTAGTTAACATACAGTGTAATACTAGTTTTACGTGTATTGTATAGTGATTTAATACTTCTATACAGCACCCTGTGCTCATCATTACAATTGCACTCCTTAATACCCATAAACTATTTTATTCATCCCCACACTGACCACCCCTATGGTAACCATTTTGTTCTCTGTAGTTGGGGTCTTTTTCTTTGTTTTCTTCCCTGTCTCTTTTCTCCCTTTCCTCTTTCATTTCTTTAATTTCACAATAGAGTGAAATCATATCATATTTGTCTTTCTTTGACTTATTTTGCTTTGCCTAATACCCTAGTTCTATCCACATCGTTGCAAATGGCAATATGTTATTCTTTTTGATGGCTGAGTAATACTCCACTGAATATACATACCACATCTTTTCTATCTACTAATCAGTTGGCAGATATCTGGTTAACAATGGTAGATAATGGTGTTATAAATATCAGGGTGCGGGTATACCATTGTGGGGTTTTTTTATGATTTATTTATTTAAGAGAGAGAAAGCATGGGGAGAGAGGCAGAGGGAGAGGAGAGCGAGAATCTTAAGCAGATACCATGCTGAGTGTGGAGCTTGATGTGATTATTGATCCCATGACCCTGAGATCAGGACCTTAGCAGAAATTAATAGTCAGATGTGGAACGTACTGTGCCACCCAGGCGCTCCCCTTCGAATCAGTAATTTTGTATATTTTGGGCAAATAACTAATATTGCAATTGATGGATCATAGAGTAGTTCTATTTTTTTCTTTTTTCAAATTTTTATTTAAATTCTAGTTAGTTAACATAAAATGTAGTATTGGTTTCAGGAGTAGAATTTTGTGCTTGATCACTTACATAAAATACCCCATGTTCATTTTAAAAAGTGCCCTCCTTAATGCCATCAGTCACTTAGTCCGTCCTCCACCCACCTACCTCCATCCACTCTCAGTTTGTTCTCTATTGGTAACTGTCTCTTATGATTTGTCTCTCTCCTTTTGTTTTTTTTTCCCCTTCCCGTATGTGCATCTGTTGCATTTTTTATAGTACACAAAGGAGTGAAATCATATGTTATTTGTCTTTCTTTCAATTATTTCACTTAGTGTAATACACTCTAGGTCCTTCCATGTCATTGCAAACAGCAAGATTTCTTTCTTTCTGATGGCTGAGTAATATTACACTCAATATATATACTACATCTTCTTTATCTGTTCATCAGTAAGTGAACATTTTGGCTCTTTCCATAGTTTCACTATTGTTGATAATGCTGTTGTACACATCAGGGTACATGTATCCCTTCAAATCTATATTTTGTATCATTTTGGTAATTACTACTAGTATAGTTGTTTGGTCATTGAGTAGTTCTATTTTTAACTTTTTTAGGAGCCTCCACACTCTTTTACAGATTGGCTGCCTCAGTTTAAATTCCCACCAACAGTACAAAAGTTTTTTCCATTTCCCCACATCCTCACCAACACTTGATACTCCCAGTGTTTTTGGATATTAGCTATTCTGATTGGTATGAGGTGGTATCTCCTAGTGGTTTTGATTTGTATTTTACTGATGATGAGTGATGTTCAGCATCTCTTTGTGTGGTTTTTTTTTTTAAAGATTTTATTTATTTGACAGAGATACACAGCCAGAGAGGGAACACAACCAGGGGGAGGGAGAGAGGGAGAATCAGGTTTCCCGCCGAGCAGGGAGCCCGATGTGGGACTCGATCCCGGGTCTCCGGGATCATGACTTGAGCCGAAGGCAGTCGCTTAACCAACTGAGCCACCCAGGCACCCCTCTTTGTGTGTTTGTTAACCATTTTTATGTCTTGTCTGATACATTGTCTATCCATGTCTTCTCCCCATTTTTAATTGGATTATTTGTTTTTTGTGTGTTCAGTTTTATGAGGTGTTTACCTATTTTGGATAACTAACCCCTTATCAGATATGTCATTTGCAAATACCTTCCCTCATTTTGGAAGTTGCCTTTTAGGTTTTTTTCTTTCTTTTTTTTTTAAATTTATTTGACAGACAGAAACACAGTCAGAGAGGGAACACAAGCAGGGGTAGTGAGAGAGGGAGAAGCAGGCTTCCCGCAGAGCAGGGAGCCCGATATGGGACTCGATCCTGGGTCTCCGGGATCATGACCTGAGCCGAGGCAGTCGCTTAACCAACTGAGCTACCCAGGCACCCCAGCCTTTTTTTTTATTGTTTACTTTGCTGTGCAGAAGGTGTTTTATCTTGATCAACTCCCAGTTGTTTATTTTTGCTGTTGTTTTCCTTGCCTGAGGAGACCTATGTAGTAAGAAGTAGCTTTGGAAGAGGTCAGAGAGGTTGCTGTCTGTGTTCTCCTTTAGGATTCTGATGCTTTCCTGTTTTACATTTAGGTCTTTCATCCAATTTGGAATTTTTTTTTGTGCATGATATAATAAATTGGTCCGGTTTCATTCTTCTTTATGTGGCTGTCTTGTTTTCCCAAGAGCATGTTTTGAAGAGACTGTCTTTTATCCATTTATTTGTGTTTTCGTTATTTTCATAGATTTTTTTATACTTTTAAGAGTACAGGTCTTTCACCTCTTTGGTTAAGTTTATTCCTAGTTATTTTATTTACTTTTGGTATAATCATAAATGGGATGGTTTTCCTAATTTCTCTTTCTGCTTCTCTTTATTATTGGTGTATAAAAATGAGCAACTTTTCAATCTGTTTTGTATCCTATGACTTTACTGAATTTGTCTATCAGTTCTGGAATTTTTTGATGGGGTCCTTTGGGTTTGCTATATAGAGTATTGCATCATCTGCAAATAGTGGACGTTAGACTTCTTCTTGCTGATCTGGATGAATTTTATTTCTTTTTGCGGTCTCATTGCTGAGTCTAGGACTTCCAGTGGTATGTTAAATAAGTGGTGAGATGGACATCATTATCTTGCTCCTGGCCATATTTTCCCCATTAAGTATTATATTAGCTATGGGTTTTTCATATTGTCCTCTACTGTGTTGCGGTATGTTTCCTCTGTCCCAACGTTGCTGAGGATTTTTATAATTAAAGGAAGTAGTATTGTGTGAAATGATTTTCCTGCATCTTTTGAGAGGATCATATGGTTCTTATCTTTTCATATATATATATATATTAAAGATTTTTTTAATTTATTTGACAGAGAGAGATCACAAGTAGGCAGAGGCAGGCAGAGAGCAGAGGAAACAGGCTCCCTGCTGAGCAGAGAGCCTGACATGGGCCTCGATCCAGGACCCTGAGATCATGACCTGAGCCAAAGGCAGAGGCTTTAACCCATTGAACCACCCAGGTGCCCTATTTTTATATTTTTAAAAGATTTTATTTATCTAACACAGAGAGAGCGAGAACAAAATAATGGGGGAGTGGTAGGCTGAGAGAGAGGGAGAAGTCAGCTCCCCCCCAAGCAGGGATCCCCATGCGAGCCTCGATTCTGGGACTCCAGGATCGTGACCTGAGCTGAAGGCAGTCACTTAACCAACTGAGCCACCCAGGCACCCTAATCTTTTCTTTTATTAATTTGCTGTATCATGTTGATTGATTTGCATATATGGACCAATCTTGCAGTCCAGGAATAAATCCAAGTTGATCTTGTTGAATGATTTTTTTAATGTACTGTTGGATATGACTTGGTAGTACTTTTTTGAGAATATTTCCATCCATGTTCATTATGGATGTTTCTCTGTAGTTCTCTTTTTTAGGGGTGTCTTTATCTGTTATTGGTATTAGTGAAATGCTGGCCTCCATTTCTGTTATTTGGAATAGTTTAGAGAAGAATAGGTATTAATTCTTCCTTAAAATTTTGATAGAATATATATGGGAAGCTGTCGCTTGACTTTTTTTGTTGTGCATGTTTTGATTACTGACTCAAGTTTTTTTTTAAACTGATTCAATTTTAGTGCTGGTTATTAGTCTGTTCAAGTTTTCTATTTTTTCCTGCTTCAGTTTTGGCAGTTTCTATGTTTCCAGGAATTTATCATTTCTTCCAGTTTGTCCAGTGTGTTGGCCTATAATGTTTCCTAATATTCTCTTATAATTGTTTGTATTTCTGTGGTGTTGGTTGTTATTTCTCCTTTCTCACTTGTGATTTCATTTATTTGCTTTCTTTCTCTTTTCTTTTTGATAGGTCTGGCTAGAAGTTTATTGATTTTATTAATTTTTTCAAAGAATCAGCTCCAGGTTGCATTGATCTGATCCACTATTTTTTAAATTTGTGTATTGTTTTTTCTCTGCTCTAGTCTTTATTATTTCCTTTCTTCTACTGGCTTTAGGCTTTGTTTTTTGTTTTGTTTTGTTTTGTTTTGTTTTGTTCCTTTAGGCATATCATTAGGTTGCTCATTTGAGATTTTTCTTGCTTCTTGAGGTAGGTCTCTTTGGCTATATACTTCCTTCTTAGGACTGTTTTTCCTGCATCCCAAACGTTTTGTAGTGATATTTTTTCATTTGTTTCCATGTATTTTTCATTTCTTTTTTGAGTGCCTGGTTGACCCATTCATTATTTAGTAGCATGCTTTTTAACTTTGATGTTTTTTGGTCTTCCCAGATTTGTTCTTCTGATTGACTTCAAATTTCATGGTATTTGTGCTCAGAAAAGATGCATGGTATGATTTCAGTCTTTTTGTATTTGTTAGGCGCTGTTTTGTGACCTGATATGTGACTAATCTGAAGAATGTCTCATACGCACTTGAAAGGAATGTGTCTTGTGGTGTTTTAGAATGAAATGTTCTGAAATATATGTTATGTCCATCCATCCGCTCCAGTGTGTCATTCAAAGCCCTTGTCTCTTTTTTTTTCTTTTTAGATAATCTGTTCAGATCCCCTACTATTAACTGTGTTATTACCCATTAGTTCCTTTATGTCATTATTATTTTATATATTTGTGTGCTTTGATGTTGGATGCATAAATAGTTACAATTTAAAATTTTCTTGTTGGATTATCCTCTTTATACTACATACTGCCCTTCTTTGTCTGTTTTTACCGTCTTTTTTTTAAAACCTCCGTTTTGTCCAATAGCAGTAATGTCTTTTCCTTTGACCTCTGTTTGCATGATAAATATTTCTCCATCCTCTCACTTTTAATCTTCAGATGTGTTTAAGGTTAAAAGTAGTCTCTTGCAGGCAACACAGAGATAGGATTTGTTTTTTTGTTTTTTAAAGATTTTATTTATTTGACTGAGAGAGAGCACAAGCACAAGCAGGGGGATTGGCAGACAGAGGGAGAAGCAGGCTCCCACCTGAGCAGGTAGCCCAATGTGGGGCTGGATCCCAGTACCCTGCAATCATGACCTGAGCTGAAGGTAGATGCTTAATCCACTGAGCCACCCAGGCGCCCTTGTTTTGTTTTGTATCTATTCTGGCATTCTGTTTTGATTGGAGTGTTTAGTCCATTTACATTCAAAATTATTATTATATTTTTTGCCATCTTAATACTTTTTTGGTCTTTTTTTCTGTAAACTTTCTCTGATCCTTTCTCTTCTTTGCCACTTTGATCTCTCCTTTGCACTTAAGAATCTTGCTTTAACATCATGCAGGGCTCATTTAGTGGTTATGGACGCTTTTATTTTTTGTTTCATGGGAAAGTCTCTATCTCACCTTGTATTCTGAATAACAGCCATGCTCTATAGAGTATTCTTGGTTGGAAATTTTTCCTATTCAGCACCTTGCATATATCATGCCACCCTCTTCTGGCTTGCCCTGTTTGTTTTGAGGTATCTCCAACTAGCTTTAGGGGTTTGTCCCTTGTAAGTTAAATACTTGTTTTGTCTTGCTGCTTTTACGTTTTTTTCATCAGTATTATTTGCAGATTTAATTATAAATGTCTTGATGTTGACCCGCTTTTGTTCATTTTGATGGGCATTCTCGGTGCCTCCTGGATCTGAATGTCTGTTTCCTTCCCAGATTAAGGAAATTTTCTGTTCTTATTTCTTGAAATAAATTTTGTGCTCATTTTCTTTCTTTTGTTCTTGTGAGTCTCGTATCATAAGAATGCTATTTTATTTGCTGGAATCATTGAGTTCCCTACATTGTTTCTCGTGTTCCATAATTCTTCTTTCTGTCTTTTGTTCTGCTTCATTACTTTCCACTATATTGTCTTCTAGGCCACCAATTCATTCCTCTGCTTCTTCCAGCCTAGTTCTCATTGCATAAGCCTTTTTCTAGTCTCATTTATAACATTCTGTATTTCTGATTGATTCATTTTTAACTCCTTTTTCTTTGTGGTAATAGTCTCCCTAATATCTCCTTTTCTCAAACACAGTGAGTATTGTTCCAATTGTTCCTTCAAATTCTCCATCAGGAATGTAACTTATATTTGTTTCACTTTGATCTCTGACTGTGGTCTTATCTTGGTCTTTTATTTCAGATAAATCACTTCATTTTGACATTTTGTCTAAGTCCCATTCTTCTTCTCTTTGTTAGAAAAGCCATCTATGTCTCCTGGTCCTGAAAGTAATTGCCTTATCAAGAAGAATTCATGCAAGCCCAGGACCTGGTGTGTGCTTTTATATTGAGTTGTAGCATTTCTAGCCTTCAGTCCAGTCATTTCCACAGTTCCTTTCCTTGCCTGCTGTAGGCAGTGGTGTCACTGGGCCGAATGTGTGGTTTTAACTAGCCATGTTGTGATCTGCTTGTACATTGAGACCTAACACCAACTCCAGTAGATCTGAGGCCCTTGGGAACTCAGATGTGGGCTGGGGTTTCTGCTGGTCTTCTGGGAGAGGGGTCCACATCATTGGAACTGAAGAAGTTTGACTTAGAAGGGTATTCCTGGGGCTCCTTTGTTCCTCAGAGGTTTAGGCCTCTGACCTGGGCTCAGGTCATGATCTCAGGGTCCTGGGATCAGGTCCCATATTGGGCTCTCTGCTCAGCGGGGAGCCTGCTTCCCCCTCTTTCTCTGCTTTCCTCTCTCCCTAATTTGTGATATCTCTCTCTCTCTCTCTCTCTCTCTCTCTCTCTCTCTGTCAAATAAATAAATAAATAAAATCTTTTAAAAAAGATTTGAAAGAGAGAAACACAGGTAGAGAGGGAACACAAGCAGGGGGAACAAGAGAGGGAGAAGCTGGCTCCCGCCAAATAGGGAGCCCGATGTGGGGCTCTATCCTGGGATTCCAGGACCATGACCTGAGCTAAAGGCAGATGCTTAAGGACTAAGCCACCCATGCTCCCCAACAAATACAATCTTTAAAAAAAAACCACAAAAAAAAAACAAAAGAAGGGCATTCCTGTTGGAACACAATGGGGTGGGGCATGGCATAAGCAAGTTAGGTAGCCTGTTTCCATGCTGAGGTAATTCCCTCAGGAGGATTTGTATCTATGCTGAGGGATAGGGAAGTGAAATGGTACCAGTCAGTTCTTTCATTTTGGAAGAGGTTTCTCGGTGACACTTACCTTTCTTGGAAGTGCTCCTAAAACAAGGTATAATCTCTCTTCTGTGTGCTCTTGGCTCTATACCAGCCAAGTATGCTGACCTTTAAAACCCCAGGCTTTAGAGATATGGTGTAGGTCAGGTTTTTGCTGGTCTGTTGGAAAAGGGTCCTGGCCTGCGGACCTTGCCTAAGAAGGTGCAGGGGTTTGGGGCTTGGTATAGGCTTGTTAGGCAGCCAGTGTCCTTGCTTCACTCCTTCCCCACAGGGTGCTCTGTAATTTTGCTTCTTTGATATGGCCTCTTCTCTCCATTTACTTGTGGAGTTTGTTCTGTCGTTTTTTGTGTCCATTTCTGGGGTATTTAGGATGATTTGATAGTTTTGTAAAATGAGCCTAGGATCCTACTAGTCCACCACTATCTTTCTATATTCTCATCCTTTTTCTGACTGTTGCAGTTTACATTCCCACCGACAGTTTAGGAGTTTTTCCTTTTTTTCCACATACTTGCCAAGACTTGTTGTTTTTTATATTTTGGATTTTAGCCATTCTGACAGGTATGAGGTAATATCTCATTGTAGTTTTCAACTGCATTTTCTTCATGGTTAGTGATGATAAGCATCTTTTCTTTTGTCTGTTTGCCATTCATTAATCTTTGGCAAAATGTCTATTCAGATAACCTGCCCATTTATTTGGATTATCTAGCATTGCATTTAATGGTCAAATACTGCAACTGTTTTTAATACAATTAGGGATAAGACCATGATATTGGAACTAACCAGTGTTGTCTAAACCACCAAAATAATAATATTGTTTTGAATGTGGGAAAATTACCATTATTTTCAGATGATTGTGTATGTAGAAAAACCAAGAGAGCTGAAAAAATTAATATGTGTAATATGAGAATTCAGTAAAATATTTGTTTAGTGGTTTGGAGTATGAATTGTAACTACCCAAAATAGTATTTGGAAAGCCTAGACCCCTAATGTGACTGTATTTAGATTTAGGACTTAAAGATATAATTAAAGTTATATAAGATCATAATAGTAGGGTTCTGATATGATAGGATTAATGTTCTTAATAGTAGAGACACTAAAGAGCTTGGATATGCTCTAGATCTCTTTTTCTCATGTGCACCAATAAGTGGTCATGTCAACACACAGTGGGTTGATGACATCCAGGAAGCCATGAGTGACAGTCTTAGAATGAGCCTCACTTTACTAGCATCTTCATCTTCGATGTCCTAGTCTCCAGATCTTGTGAGAAATTAATCTTTGTTATTTTTGCCACCCAAGCTATGCTACTGAATATGACACTCTGAGCTAATATATCCATCAGTTTTAGTCGACAACATTAGTAGGATTCTCATTTTGTATGTACATCTTTGCATGTTGTATGTTTCTTCACCCTTTATATATGCTACATATATGACTTCATATCCCTGAAATAATTTATTATATATTTCTTAAATGTCCAGTGTATATTGGAGTAATACTGATGAAACTTGAATAAAATCAGATTACAAATTATTATAATTTATAATTGTAATTATATAAGTATTATGTTCAATTAAAATCTAAAAGGTTAGAGTTTCCCCTTTACATACACACATAATCAGATCTCATTCACAATAGCATGGAAAACATCAACAATACAGGAAATAATTGAAAAATGAATAGAACCTATATGAATAATCTCTAATATTTAAAATACAAATAAAATATATGTCCTTTCCTCAGATTTGAAATAGAACACTCCCTGGAAGTTAGCTACTACATAAATGCAATGTCAGTCAACATTTAAATAGTGTGTTTTGTATCACGGAAAATGTTTGCATTAGTGAATAAATATATTCTAATATCCAGAGAAGTTGAGGAAAGAGGAAGTAATGAAGGGCATTGCCGGATTTTAAAAACTTACCGGATTTTAAAACTTTCCGTAAAGCTAAGGAGAAATTAAAACATTATGGTGTTAACTTAGAAATGGGTCAGAGAGTTCATATATGTTGTTAGATATATAAAAAATTAGGTATCCAATGAAATTTATCATCACATCTCGACCATTTGGGATAATGATTACTCCTTTTGAGGACCATTAACAAAGAAGAATTCAGATTCTTGTTCTTATTGAAACTGGTTTATCCTGCAGATGTGGACATGTGGAAATAATGCAAGATTTCAGTTATTATAATGCTTGATCACAGGGGGAAAAAGAGGAGTAGTTGAACCAGAGTCCCAATTATGAGAGTGTCTCAGAAAGATGGCTTAATATTGAATCCACTGAATACATTAGGTCTCATTAAAGAAATAAGACATTACATGAATATTTTCTGAGAGCCTGGAGAAAACTTAACCTTTATATTCAAACATCACTAATTATGGGAATTGTAGGATGCCGTGGAAATGAGTAAGTCTGATAATTAAACCACATCTCTCGAAAACCACCACAGAAATGAATTATTTGGTTTTGTGTTAGGCCTTGGAATTTTTACTTTGTCGATTATTGGTTGAGTGTACTCTCTATCTCCAGTAGTGGTTTGAATAAATATTTTTCTGTAAGTTTGTATTATCAGTGAGTAGCCCTGTATTTTCAGAAGTGAAGTGGAGCTTACACAATTCAAATATGGGTCTTGTTTGCTGGATGACATTTCTCTAGTTGCAGAAGGAGTGTGTTATGTCCGTGTTTGTCTCATGTCTTCATTAGTGCCTTTGAAAAGAATTTTTAAGTGTATGTTAATTCTGAAATGATAGTAAAGGCGAAAACAATAACTGCTCCAGGAGAGGTTAAGGATGTATGCAGATAGGTTACCTATCATGTAGATGCTATCATGCAGGGAAAATGATCAAAAATAAGATATTTTAGTCTAGGGAGTGTACTAACTGGAAATCAGCCATGCTGTGAGCATTTGGCAGTCACCAGAATAGAAGTAGTCTAAATAAAATTCTCAAGGATGGAATGGAACTATTCACACTGAATTTCCGACTTTTCACAAAAAATCTGTTTTAAACTTTGAAGTATTTTTCTAAGACTTCATATAGGCCATGGTCAAAAGGTCATAGATTGTAGATGTAGATCTGGGTGATGAGACAGCATTCCGTATCTGTTACTGAAGTGGAGAAAAATCGCCTTAGCATGAATGAAATTTATTCATTAAGGAAAACCTGACCAGTACTTCCACTTTTTAGAGAGTACTTTGGAAAGGGTAAGTGATAAGGATAATGTGTGTTCTATGGGGGGGTTCTGAAATATCATTTGTTTTACAACTATCACAAATGCTTTTTGAAATGTGAAATTCTGGTCTGTACCCCTGACCTAATCAAACAGAGTGCTTTCATATGGATACCAGGAATATGTATTTTAAAAGTGGTAGGGTTTTTTCCCCCTCTTATGTAATAACTTTTGGGAGCCCCTGTTTTATGTCATCAGCAGTAAAATGTGATGAATGTTTTTTTAGTGAGGGGGTTGACTGTGAGAAACACAGCTAGAGAGGGAACACATGCAGTGGGAGTGAGAGAGGGAGAAGCAGGCTTCCCCGTGGAGTAGGGAGCCTGATGCAGGGCTCCATCCCAGGACCCTGTGATCATGATCGGAGTAGAAGGCAGATGCCCAATGACTGAGCCACCCAGGCACCCCTAGAATGCGATGAATGGTTTGTAATGTACAAAATCATAACTGCATTTTAATATGGAATGTTTTTTCTGATGACTTTGAATATAAAGGCCCAGATTATGAGGGGCAGTCATCTGCACGCAGAGAAAGAGAGGCATAGCAATATCTGAGTTAGCGCAGAGAGCCTCACAAATCAGTTACTACACAATTCCATAGGGCATCATTCACATGAAATACAGTGTGAATGGAACCCCCAAAGATTTGTGCAGTAAAGACTCTGAATCCTTATATGCACATTTTCCCATTTATTTCTAGCTTGGTTGTATTGTGGAGAAGAGAATTTTATTCATTTTTATCTTACTCTAAAATAAAAGACTTATATTTACTTTGATCTACATTCACTAGCATTTACAAATTTGATATTAAAATCCCTTGATCCTGAGATAGGTATGTCACTGGAAGTATATACCCTGTTATAACATTATACAGTTACATATTCATTCATAAATTGTTCTCAATTTTGGGATATCATAGTTTTATAACCTGTACAGTTGGGGGACATAACCTGGGGCAAGAAAGATGCAACTAAACATACGTTGATCTCATGAAATCTACCCTGAAACTATCAGTTGGTTTTGTCCTTGTCTTGATTAGAACTATGATCCTGTCATATTATGTATTTTAGTTAGTAAGAAAAAAAAATGACTGTATAAGGATATAAGGAAAGTTGCAGACAGCTTGATGAGCCACAGATTACGTTTAGAATATTTTCACTCAAATGCAGTTTTTTTTTTGCACCTGCAAGCAGATTGTAACCTTGAGAATCTTATGCACAAAATTAGAGGCCACAGTGGAAAATTTACTTCTGAGAGTAGGTCATCAAAAAGAGCATGCTGAGTCCAGATGCAGAGGAAATTAGAACCTTTGTTTGTTCTCTCTTTGAGGACAATTGTGCCCTCTGTGAAAATTACATAGCCCCTCCTTACACTTGCTGAAGGGAAGAGAAAGCCATTAACAAAACAACTATGGGAAATATTGGAACCCAAAATCGGGAGGAGGAGTTAGGAAAATAATTGAGTTTGAAAACTGCTGAGTCATTATGACTGATTATATAATCCCAGCAAAAGAACTCGAAGGAGAGATAAAGTTACCTGAGTTAAATGGGTAGACTAACGTTTCTCTTCTCCTGGAAATCATCTTCAACCTACTGCGCTTTCTAGATTCCTCCTTATTTCCTTCCTTGCTTCCTTTCATAACTAAACTTCTCTTTATAATTTGACTTTGTATCCTCTCCCTACATCCCTTCTTAACCCTGAGATTAAAGACATTTAATCTGAAATCTCTTCTCACCATGGTACTAAATCTATAATCTGAACACTCATCAGTACCGTATCAAAGCTATAGTTCCAGGTCCCAAATTCTTTCTTAGTCTATTTCTGCTTTTCTGAGTATCTGCTGGATTCTCCACCTAAATGTAATAGCTATGACAAAAGCAAAAGTAGCAAAAGCAATATTTATAACAGGATAAATTATTGAGGCCTCCTAGGCCTGATTTCAAGTGCTTTACATGTACTAACTGATTTGATTCTCTGGAGCCTATGAGGTATGTACCTCTATTAACCTCATTATAAAGATAAAGTAACAAGTTTGGAGAGGATTCATAATTTCCTCCAAGGTCAAATAACCTAACAAATTGTAGAGCTAGGAGCTGAACTTAGGTACATTGTCTTCTATGTGCTTCACTACTTGTAAGTTTGCTTTCCGTGTGCTTCGCCAGTTCAAATTCAGCATATCTTTAAGTAAACTCTTTAATATTTATCCCTAATCCTAAATGAGGGTTTTCACTTTTATACTTTTAATGAAATCACCATTTCCCCAAATTCTTTTTTTTTATTTATTTGACAGAGAGAGACACAGCGATAGAGGGAACAGAAGCAGGGGGAGTGGGAGAGGGAGAAGCAGGCTTCCCGCAGAGCAGGGAGCCCGATGCGGGCCTTGATCCCAAGACCCTGAGATCATGACCCAAGCCAAAGGCAGATGCTTAATGATTGAGCCACCTGGGTGTCCCTCCTCAAATCCTTTTATCATCATCTTTAACCAATGGCAATGGGAAATAAGGAGATTTCAGCATTTTGGTTTATCAGTATATGAAAATTTTGAACAAAAACTTTTTAACTTTTCCCACAACTATATGGTCAATTAATCTTGACAAAGCGGGAAAAAATAGCCAATGGGAAAGAGACAGTCTCTTCAAGAAATAGTGTTGGGAAAACTAGATGGCAACATGGTAAAGAATGAAACTGGATGACTTTCTTACACCAAAAACAAAAATAAATCCAAAATGGATTAAAGACCTAAATGTGAGATCTGAAACCATAAAATTCCTTGAAGAGAGCATAGGCAGAAATTTCTTTGACATGGGCCATAGCAATTTCCTTCTAGATATGTCTCCTGAGGCAAGGGAAACAAAAGCAAAGTTAAACTATTGCAACTTCATCAAAATAAAAAGCTTCTGCACAGCAAAGGAAACAATCAACAAAACTGAAAGGCAACCTATGGACTGGCAGAGGATATTTGCAAATAACATATCTGATATAGGGTTAGTATCCAAAGTATATGAAGAACTTATCGAGCTCAATACCTAAGAAACAAATAATCCAACTCAAAAATGGACAGAATGTTCAAGGAAGACATATAGGTAGGTGGCCAACAGAAACATGAAAAAAATGCTCAGCATCACTGGTTATCAGGAAACGTAAATCAAAAGTATAAGTTGATAGTATTTCACATCTGTCAGAATGGCTGGGATCAACAAGATGAGGAACAATAGGTGTTGGTGAGGATGGGGAGAAAGAGGAACCCTCTTGTATTGTTGGTAAGAATGCGGACTGTTACTGCCACTCTGGGTAACAGTATGGAATCTCCTCTGAACATTAAGAATAGCGTACCCTGTGATCCAGTAATTGTACTACTAAGTATTTACTCAAGGATTACAAAAGTACTAATTTATAGGAATAAATGTACTGCACTGCTTATAGCACCATTATCTACAGTAGCCAAATTATGGAAACAACAGAGGTGTGTATTTACTGACAAACAAATAAGTCACACACACACACACACACACACAGAGGAATATTAGTCAGCCATAAAAGAGAATGAAATCTTGCCATTTACAAAGATGTGGATAGAGCGATGGGGTATTATGCTCAGTGAAATAAGTCAGTCAGAGAAAGACAAATACCATATGATTTCAGTCATATGTGGAATTTAAGAAACAAAAGAGCAGAGGGAGGGGGAAAAAGAGAGGCGAACCAAGAAACAGACTCTTGTCTACAGAGAACAAACTGATGTCTACCAGATGGGTGGTGGGTGGGGGGGATGGGTAATCATGATGGAGATTTAAAATAAAAACAACTTCCTACCTGTTTATGCTGAATGTGAATAGTATGATATAGTAACTTATAACTAGGTATTTCATAGTTTTTGAACAGTATAGATTTATGTTTTTAAATAGTGTTCATTTATTTTAATGCTTTCCTGCAAATAAATGTGAATTTCACATATATTTTTAAAGAAGTCGGAGATTTTATTTTTTTAAGTGGGTGTAACTAGTGCTCACTTTGACACCACATATACTAAAGGATGACACGCAAATTCCTGAAATGTTCCATATTTTAAAAAAATAATAAAAATAAATGGGTGTAACCAAATAATGGAATTATCATGAGTTTCTCTTATTAGCTGGGTATGTGTTATTTGACAAAAATGTCTTTACCTATGCTTCATCAGACATGTAAACGCTCTAGTAACTTGTATGAAAAAAAGGGGGCCAAACATCTTCTTTTAACAGATAAAAAGTAATGTGATAGTTCTTCAGGTTTGAATATTTCCAGGCTGAACTGATATAGATAGCCAGTTGAATGTTGGGATGGGGAGTAGGTATGGATAAGCAAATGACAATGGTAGTAATTTATATAGGAAATAGTATTTTAATCAGCTATATATTTTCCTTTCACCATGCTTGGAAACACATGTGTCTTTGTCATAGGGTGCATCAACCATCTCTGTAGTTGGGTAACTTTTTCATTTATGTGTAGACTGGTGTTCAATAGACAACTTTTATATTTTAACATTCTGTAAAGAGCAAGGAATCATACAATGGGTGTACAGAGCTGATATATTAATAGAGTGACCAAGTTATACCCTCAAATACATCTGAATTCCAAATGAGAGGTAATTTACAGAATATCAGTAGTGTGAAAATTACCACAAATTCTGGCAGGAGTCCTTTTCTCTAGTAAAGGGAATTTAAGTAATTTTGGCCCATACCTCAATGCTTCGTACTCTTGCTGAGCCTGCCTTTTTTAATTTGTACAATAATTGAGCCCTTTCTTGTCTTCTTGTCAAAAACTGACCTATGTGCTTCAGAGCCAAAAGAGATGAAGACAGAGTTTGAGATAAAGAGGAACAATAGCTTTATTGCTTTTTCTCAGCAAAGGAGGCTGTGGGAGTCTCCGTCTTTCAACAACTGCTAGCCCAGCTGAAGGAGTTGGGGAATTTTCTAGAGAAATACAGGATCTAGCTGGTTTTGACAGGAAACATGTACGTACTACTAGCCTCCTTAGTTTCCTCTTTTGCATGGTACAGGGTTCCTGAAACAGAAAGGCTAACAATGGATGAGGGGAAGTTTGAGGGAGACGAAAAGCTTACTTTAAAATCTAGCTTCTTTCACTCAGCATACAACAGAGACTTTGGACACAGAAACAAACTGAGGGACTTGGAGGGAGGGGGGTGGAGGGATGGGAGAGCCTGGTGGTGGGTACTGGGGACACCTAAAGCGTGGAGCACTGGGTGTGGGGAATGGGGAATGAATCTCGGAACACTGGAAAAAAAAATTAAGTAACAATAAAAAAGAAAAAGAAAAAAATCTAGCTTCACTGAAACATCTGTGCAGCTGTTTTGCATTTTTGTTTGACTTTATTCTTGGAAGCGTTTTTTCTTTTTTCTTTCCTGAGTTCAGGTAGGTAGGTCCAGAGCCAGGCTTCTGCTTTGTCCTCTTCTTGATTTCATTGCCCAGTATTCGAGTTCCTTTGTAATTATGTTCTTCAATTTTCTTTATCATTATATATTCCCAGATATTAGAATCCCGACTCAGAATTTAATTTCCCATGTCTTGACCTTTGAAAAGTGGTACTTAATTTCTCTGGTATTTCCTCTTTATCTGCCTGGACTGCGTGGCTTTCACATATGGCCATGAAGCTCAACTGTAGAGGATGCCTTTGTGAAGACTGTGATATGAATTATTGCCCCTGGAGTTCTACAGTGATTCAGCCCTAAGTAGATGTTTACCTGTTTTGTGCTGATAGACCTACCTCCTTTTGTAATTGCCTTTTGTAACACCTTGTTCTCACTATGTCATGGCTCTTTGCCTAGTATTTCTTACCAGGCTGCCTTGACCTCAATTTTCTGCTTTTTGGACCACCTATTAATGCCTGCTGTTTAAATACTACTGTCTATGATTACAAATGTAATTTTTTTAAAACCTCAAAACTGCATGCAAAAAAGTTCTGAGAATGACAAAGTTACAAAACTCAAGGGTATGCGAATTAGCTAGTTGTCTTGGTTCTGTTTTTTCACTCTCTTCATTTGAGTATATTTAATACACACACACACACACACACAGAGCATTGGTTGCTTAAAAAATTGGTTGCTTAAAACGATTTTGTATTTATACCATCATAGAAACAAATCTAGACTAATTCTTTGATAATTCAAACACATATACAATATTGGGAGTGTGTCTACAGGGGGTCTGCAAATATAACCTCAGAACTACCTGATTCTGTACAATTTCACTTTGACTAAAAGGTGGGACCACATGGATAGTTTATATTCTCTTTGGACCATGAAAACGTCTTTCAGGCTTTGTCTGTATGGTCATTTTAAGAAATTATTTCAAAAGGAAAACAAGAAGAGGAATACTGACAGTTGCCATGAGAAAGCACATTATTTATGCATAATATAAGTCAAATATTGTTCTATTGCAATTAACTGTTTTGGGAGATATCTATAGACATTTCCTAAAAGTGAGTAAGTAACCCTTTGTTCACTTTGACAAAATGAAATTTCTGAGGTGTAGAGATTATTTGAAAAGAACAAATTAGGAAGTTTGGTGAAGCAGGCACCCTGTGGTTCTGTGAATGCCGGGATGTTTATAGCAGTAAATCGTGGGCTTATTACAGTGCCTTTTCATTTCATTATCAACTATAAGTTCAAAATATACTTAAGGGTTCTAAACCTAAAGGCCTCTGTTCCCTCCATTAGTTTGAAAATTAATTTTGTTTTCATTTTCTTGAATTCTGGATACCAGGAGTGCCTGGGTGGCTCCATTGTTAGGGGGCTGCCTTTGGCCCAGGTGCTGATCCTGGTGTCCCGGAATCGAGCCCAGTATCAGGCTCCCCGCTCTGTGGCAAGCCTGTTCTCCCTCTCCCACTCCTCTTGATTGTATTCCTTCTCTTGCTGTGTCTCTCTGTTAAAAAAAAAAGGAAATGTGGATATCAGACAGGAAAGAAGTATGATTATCCTCCATAACTCTAAAGAGTGTGACAGAGGTGGTATCATCTTCCCACCTCATGTAATCTGCCTCCTTGGAGCGCTTTTGTTCGTCTTGTGTTTTTGCAAGCACTGCTCATCAATACTGGCTAAGAGCACAGATTCACAGCAATCACTGCACTCCAAGGCATAGAGTTTGAACACGTAATTCCTTAATAACCAATATCATCATATTTTTGTCTAACGTTTATTAAATGCAATGGAAATCACAAGTATTTAAGATGTTTGCTGCATTAATGACTAGACTGAACACTTTTTTCTCTCCACCTTCTCTCCATCATTTCCCTAAGGTAGCTTTATTGTATTAGCAAATTCTAGTTAGCTTCCTTCATTGGAGTTTATGATTTTAAGCTACAGCAATCTAAAGCAAATTTTGTAGTGTTAAAGGGTTGGCATGAAGCTTTTTCCTTTATTCCTTGGTAAAAAGGTAGCTTTACCATTTTTCCACTTGAAGAAAATTTATTCAGAGTGTACCCTTTTCGTTGTAGTCAGTGAAATTACCAAACAATGGAATATTTAGTGCTCAAAGCTAGGATTATCTATACTTTATCAAATGGCCTTCAAAGGTGAACCCCCATGCTGGAATCATATGCCCTAATGGAAATTTTCCTAGGTACTTGGGTTAAGAAATCTAGATTTGAATCTAGACTAGAGTGTTAAAATCCAAGATTACAAATTTAAATGCATTTTGAAATGAAACAGGTAACATAAATTTGTAATCTGTCTAAATGTGACATTTTTAAGTAATGTTAGGTATAAGCTGTATGAATAGTATGACCTGGAGATTGAATTCCACTTTTAGATAAGCTCAAGTGAGCCCGTGACATTGTTTTCATGGAGTTTATGTTTTATCTGTGCTCAAATGGCAGCTTGTTACACTATGGTAGTAAAAAACCAAACGAGTAGGATATTAGAGCATCTTAAGCCTTTGAGAAGTATTGTCATCAACCAACTTGTTTAACTAAGAGTTTCTCAAACGTGACAACAGTACCCTCCTTCCTCAATATTACTATCCCGCCTCCTGTATGTATGTGCCTCCATGTATGGACATTTGGCAAACACACAGTGTGTCTTTGTTTCGTGTGGGATTTTAATTATTTACGGAATGCAGTTTAATAAATACTCTTCTTAGGGAAACTTACTTAAGGGGATCATAAAAAAACAGTCAATTTAATAAAGTTTATTCCTCTTAGATGCTGTGTAATAGCTCTAGATCTCTAACTAGCCATATTGTGAAACAGTACACATTTGAGCTGTCAGTCCTTATGTGTCCCACAGACAATTGAAAAGAGTGGCTTTCAAGTTGAAACTAGTCCTCATGCGAGGTGACAATTTTGGCTTTATAATTTTTCTCATCAGTTTATATGTTCTAGTATGTTGATTAAGGAATGAGCTAAGTTGTTATACTAAAAATGAGTCAAATGGTTCTAATACAAGACAAATAATTTTCTCTCTCAGAGAATTGTCCAAATCTGTCAGGGCCAAGTAGGTTTGTCCTTCAGAACATGACCCAGAGGGGAACGTGGGTGGTGGGACTGGTTAAGCCTCTGACTCTTGGTTTCAGGTCAGGTTGTGATCTCTGTGCTCAGTGTGGACTTGGCTTGTGATCCACTCTCTGTCTCCCTCAATCCCTCCTGCTTGTGCTCTCTCTAGAATAAATAAATTAATCTTAAAAAATGACACAGGGCCTGCACACTGTATTTCTGACTGTATCCTATTGTTTAGAACTTAGTACCATGGATATCCCTAACTGTAGGAAGGCTTGGGAATACAGTTTCTGTCTAGATTGCCATGTTACCAGTTGAAACTCAGAAGGGAGGACATTTAACTAGCTCTCTTATACCTAGGAAGGATTTATGACCATGGTACAAAGCAGTAGGTAAGAAGTTTAATAAAAATTCAATGAATGTCTATTGAAAAAAATATTGGGGGGAAGGTCATAGTATAGCAACGATATATGTTACATAATCCAAGCATTTTAGTCATAATAATTTTTTCTTGTTTCAAAAAGGAAAATAGTAAAATAACACAGAAATCTTTTAATGGGGAAGAAATTTGTACTCTTGGTATGTAATTCTTGCCAAATAAGTTTTTATGTTACCCATTTTCCTTATATTAATTAATTATTAAGTAATAATATATTATTAATTTATTTTAATAATTCTTCTATTTCTGGAAACTCTACAAAGCAATGAAAATGTCAAGACAGAATATGTGATTTGTTAACAGAAGACATCTCTAATAGTGCCATGTAATAATGCCAGTTTTCACTTTTCCGGGGTCCTGTAGTGCAGTGGGGTGTAGCACTTGGTTGAGAGTTAGAAAAACTAATTATATAAATTATATCTATCTATCTATCTATATATATAGATATAGATATATAGTTAAGATTAATAGTTTTTTATTTGACAGGTAGAGAGAGACAGTGAGAGAGTGAATACAATCAGGGTAAATGGAAGAGGGAGAAGCAGGCTTCCCCCTGAGCAGGGAGCCTGATGGAGGGCTCCATCCCACCTAGGACGCTGGGATCATGATCTGATCTGAAGGCAGATGCTTAGTGACTGAGCCAATCAGGCATCCCAGGAAAACTAATTTTAGTCATTTTTCTCTATTTTCTCAGTTTTATAAAGTGTATAATAGGGATAATGACATTTCTTCCACACAATTCATACTCTGTGAGGTTCAATGAAGTCATCAGATGTAAAAATACTTTATAACTCCTTGAGCAATGTTCACTTTCTTTTTATTTCTGTATGAAAACTTGGAGATTGATATCAGGACATGTGTTATCCTTATCATAGCACTTTGGTTACAAATTCTAAATAATTCTTGACTCCCTTCACAGTTTATATGTAAGGGGTGGAGGGCAGTGATAAGAGCGGTGAGTTGGTAAGTAGAGACTCTAGGCCTTGTCAAGGAATTTGAAAAATTTTCCAAGTGAAATCATAAAGTATTCAATCATTTCTATGAGGGAAGTAATGTGACCTGTTTTCCCCTTTGGAAACATTTACTCTGGCTATTTTATAGAGAGTAAACTTTACGAGGAAAAATCAAAGCCAGGAAAAACACCAAGGAGAGACTTTTACAGTGGTCCAAAGGAAAAAAATTAATGATAATAATAATGTGGTCTTTTGGGTTAAGGTCTTGGCTGTGGGGTTGGAGAGGACAGGACATATTTGGCAAATGTTGGACTTAGAGCTGTTGCAATTCTGTAATAATGAATCTGTGAGCAAACTGTTTATTTTCTTCGCAATAGAATAAACGATGTAGTGTGAATAAATAATACGAATCTGATGCTTTTGTCTTTGATCTGTGCTGTAGACTGTGTTTTTTAGAATTTCAGCTCTCTCAATGTCACATATCCCAGATGTATTAGATTATTATGGCCAATTTTCTGCAAAGACCACTTCTTTGATTAAATGAAGTGGGGAGGGCTTTTTTTTTCTCTAAGTTGTCAGGTTATTGTTTATGATTATCGGATAAGCAGGTTGATTAGCAAGTTTAAGATAGTTGTTTAAATTTGTAAATATAGGGGAACCTGGGTGGCTCAGTCCTTAAGTGTCTGCCTTCAGCTCAGGTCATGATCCTGCAGTCCAGGGATTGAGTCCCGCAAAGGGCTCCCCGCTCTGCAGGAAGCCTGCTTCTCTCTCTCTCACTCCCTCTGCTTGTGTTCCATCTCTAGCTGTGTTTCTCTCTGTCCAATAAATAAAATCTTTTTAAATAAATTGTAAATATAGGGGGTGCTTGGGTGGCTTAGTCAGTGAACATCTGCCTTTAGCTCAGGTCTGGCAACCCGCTCAGTGGGGAGTCTTCATCTCCCTCTGACCCTTGTGTTCTCTCTTGGGTTCTCTCTCTCACTTTCTCTCTAAAATAAATAAAGTCTTTAATAAATAAAATAAAATTGTAAATATATAGGAGTGTGATTCTATACAAAGTATTTGCCAAAAGAATAATTGTAAGAGTAAATAGACTTCCATGAGTGTTTGTGAGAAGCAAGACTTTAAGGATGAAATCTATGTTTTGAGGGTGGGTTATTGAATGTATGGAACAATTTATGAAGCTATGTAAGAGGGAGAGTAACAGGCTTGGGAGGAAGAATCTCAAGTTCTGTTTTGGATATGTCAAGTTTGAGATGTCTGCTAGATCTGAGTAAGCAGTTAAAAATATATATGAGGGGTGCCTGGGTGGCCCAGGCATTAAGTGTCTGCCTTTGGCTCAGGTCATGATCCCAGAGTCCCGGGATCGAGCCCCACATCGGGGTTCCTGCTTGGTGGGAAGTCTGCTTCTTTCTCTCTCACTCCTCTGCTTGTTCCTTTTCTCGCTGTTTTTCTCTCTGTCAAATAAATAAAATCTTAAAAAATATGAATGAGGGCACCTGGGTGGCTCAGAGGGTTAAAGCCTCTGCCTTCAGCTCAGGTCATAATCCCAGGGGTCCTGGGATCAAGGCCCACACTGGGCTCTCTGTTCAGCAGGGAACCTGCTTCCTCCTCTCTCTCTGCCTGCCTCTCTGCCTACTTGTGACCTTTCTTTCTGTCAAATGAATAAATAAAATCTTTAAAATATATATATATAAATGAGTTTAGGGAGGAGATTTTGGGAGGAGATAAGGAACATGTGTTTTTAGTATCTGGTAAATGAGATGCCCACTCCATTCCATCCCATCCCATCCCATCCTATCCTATCCTATCCTATCCTATCCTATCCTATCCTATCCTATCCTATCCTATCCTATCCTTGTCTAGTAGGAAGTTGCCTATAGAAAAAGAACTTGGATATAGATTTTGGAGTCATTAGTGGTTTCATGGCATTGGAACCATTGGAGTGGAAGCAATTTTATAGCAGCCAAAAATGTAGTGGACACAGAAAAGAAGAACCAGTATAGAATCTTCAGGAACACTAGGAAATGAAAGAGGAAAAAATTCCTGGTGAAAAAAGTAGGAGAAATACCAAAGGAAGAGAGCATTTGTAGTAGTAAGGACTTTCCATCAATATCAAATGTTTTCAGTGGCTCAAGTATGAAATGATGGAGAACAGTTTGGGGGTTTAATACAAGGTGCTCCTTGAGTTCTGTGGTAAGAAATGCTTGGAGATAGAAGCCCAATAATATCAAGATAGATATTGATTGTAGATTAGAAATGAGGATAGCAAGTGAACATATTTCTTTTAAGAAGCTCAATTGTGACCTGGAGGAGAGAAATAAGAAAGCAACTGGATGGGAGTTAGGCAGTTATGTTTTTAAGATAGGAGAAATTGAACTTGCTTAAATGCAAAGCGATAGGACCTAGTACATGAAGGCTGAGGATGAAAGAGGGAGCTGTGACAATTTAATATGATTTCTTTTACATGAAAGGATACAAAAGATAAGTGAAGTTATTTGTCTTATGCAGAAGAAGAGGTAACTCTGTTCTAATAGGAAGGTAGAAGAAAAGGATGGGTAAGTGTGAATGCCAGGGAATTAAAAAGCAAAAATAGTGATTGGAGGGGTACCTGGGTGGTTCAATCAGTTGGGTGTCTCTGCTTTTGGCTCAGGTCTTGATTCCAAGGTCCTGGGATTGAGCTCATTGTTGGACTTCCATGCTCATACTCTCTTTCTCTCTCAAATAAATAGATTAAAATCTCCTTAAATAAAACAGTGATTGGAAAATAACAGCATCCCCATCCTATTGATTTCTATTTTCTGTGAAGTGCAAGGAATGTTCGCCTAATGAGTGACCAGTATGGTAGATTAGGGTTAGTAATGAAGGAGAATGTAAGAGAATGTAAGAGAGCAAGACTAAGCAGGAGAAAAAGACAGTCCTGTCTTGTGCCCTAATTTGTTTCTCCTTGATTACCTCTTGTGTGATCTTCCTTTTTTTTCTTTTTACTGAAAGATACTTGAAATATAATATAATGTTATATATATATATATAGTATACAGTATGTTATTTTGGTACATTGATATAATATAATATGACTTATACATGTAGTGATAGCATGGCTATTGTATCACGTAATGACCATTCCTTTTTTTGTGATGGGAATAATGATGACCGAGTGTCTTACCAGATGCCTAAGGACTGAGCCACCCAGATGCCCCCAGGCACTCCTTCTGAATTACATCTTCCTTTAACCTCTTTTCTTCTGCTTGAGCTATATCTATCCCTTTTTCTCCATTCAATCCTCTCGTTTGTTCATTTTTCTGGATAGCTTTTGTATATAGTGATATTTGTTTTATTTTCCTGCTACCATAAGATTTTGAATGATCTTATTTTATGATGTTTTTCCTATCTTCTGTATCGTATGGATATCTGTCATTTGTAAAATTTTGCTGATTAAACTCAATCATTTTTTAAGATTTCATTTATTTATTTGACAGAAAGAGAGAATAGAAGCAGGGGGACAGGGAGAAGGAGAAGCAGCCCCCCCCACTGAGTGTGGTGCCCCATGTGGGGCTTGATCCCAGGACTTTGGGCTCATGACCTGAGCCCAAGGCAGACACTTAAGCAACTGACGCACCCAGGCGTCCCAGAGGAAGAAAATTTCTTGTTTACCTTTTTTGTACTTTGAGACTATGCAAAATTTTGAGGAGAAACTCTATGTATGCATTTCCTTTGTACACTAATTATTTACATTCTCTTAGATCAGAGCTGTGTCTACTCTCTCAATTTTTTAAAAGATTTATTTATTTATTTATTTATTTATTTATTTATTTATTTGACAGAGAGAGAGAGAGAGAGATCACAAGTAGACAGGCAGGCAGAGAGAGAGGAGGAAGCAGGCTCCCTGCTGAGCAGAGAGCCAGATGTGGGCCTTGATCCCAGGACCCTGAGATCATGACCTGAGCTGGAGGAGAGGCTTTAACCCACTGAGCCACCCAGGTGCCCTACTCTCACTCATTTTATAAGCTTAAGAAATATGCTGAGCTATTTACAGACTGCCAGGAAACTCTGAAATCAAATGTTAGAATTCATTTTAATGTTCAGAATCCAGAAAGTTTGAGTCTTTAATTTCCATTATCATTTTCAATATCAAGGTCACTTAAACTATGTCCATTTGTTCTGGTGACTTCCATAGTTTTCCCTTTCTGTCAGCTAAATGAAGGTCTTTTTGCTTTGACACATATAAACACTAACAGACTGTGAAAGGCTGAGGATTGTTTCTTGTTCTTTTTAGAGTCAATGTTTTGTAAACTATGTTTCAGAAACTATAAGACCTCCAAGTGTAGTTACTTTTGTGCAGAGGAAAAAATAATATGCCAATGAACTCGATATATAGCAGCAAGAGTTTTATTTTTGAATTTCAGTTATTTTCTTTTTGTTTACAGTTTTCTTAAGAGGGAGCTTGCTTCATTTATGGAAATTTATCATAGGCTGTGGAGATTGAGATGGGTCTTCTAAGCAAACTTTTCCAAAATGGGAGTACTTGCATTTTATAAAATGTAAGACAAATTGATTTCTAATAATGTGCAGTGCATGTTTTCTTTTTGTAGAATTAGATCCTACAGGAAAGAAGAGAAAGCAGAAAGGGATTGACTCCTTTTTGCCTCTTTCTGCTTTTCATTACTTGGCTTTTTTTTTCCCTTGTAGCATAGACTTTGGAAACAAGCTGATTAGAGCATGCATCCGGAGTGAGCTATTTTCTCAGTGTGACTGGGCAAAGTTATGTCACCTCTATAGGCCTCAGTTTCCTCACAGTCATGTGGGGACAACAGAAGTGCTTATTTTGTAGGATTCTATTAATGACAAAATGGCATAATTCATGTTAAGGTCTGGATGCAGTGTTTACAATCTGCAAAGATGAGGGGCTGATATTATTGCTAAATATTACTGCCATTTCCTGGAGTGGTAAATGTAAAATCAGATTTCAAACTGTACCCCAAATTTAATTCACAATTACCCATCTGATCATTCAGTTCTCTTTCTATAGTTTCCACCTGGCATTCCCCTCCCTCACTACACTTTCTAGCCCTCTTCCCTCCTTGAGGCTCTTCAATCTTCCTTGTTGCCTGAGTAATTCAGTTCTTTCCAAAAGTACTTTTGCTTTGCAACTAGCAAAATAAAGACATGATAGTCAACTAATTCTGGATTTCTTAGAAAGCAGTTTAGCACATATTCAGTAATACTTCAATCATGTCCCTTGTGGGGATTTGCCCTTTTACCTTGTGGTTTTTAAATGGCCTTTCTATTCACACCCCTACGCATTCTCCTTACCTCCAACCCCTGCCCCTTATTAAAGAAGGAATTCTGCTACTATGATAAATAAGATTTCTCTAGTGGGAGAATTATTATTATCAACAGGGAGAAGATTTAACTTTAATATATATATGTAAGATTTTTTTATTTATTCATTTGATAGAGAGACAGAGCACAATCAGCGTACAGAAGCATGTGCAAACTCCCCTCTGAATTGGGAGTCTGACTCTGGGCTCTCGGTTTGATCCCAGAATGAGGAGATCATGACCTGAACTGAAGGCAGGTGCGTAACCATCTGAGCCATTCAGGCACCCGTACCTTTGGCATGTGTATTTTATGTAATTGCATTGTTTGGTAGTGCCTTTAAGGTTTCTGATCACATAGCAGAAGAAGACCTGTTGCTTTTGGAGGAATATGCTGAGCCCAGGTAGTTCATGATCATAGATGATGGTGAATTTTGACCACTTACATCTCTATTCTCTGAAGCAGAAGTCTAAGGAATGGAAATCACTCTACCACACTATATTGGACTAGTATGTTTTAAGAGTTTTGGCTTATTAGAAAAAGGTGGGCCTGGATTCACATCCTGGCTCAGACATTTACTGGCTGTGTGCAGTTGGTCAGGTGTCTTAACTTCTCTAACCTTCATTATTTTGAGAAACAAATATAATACAAATTTCAATTCCCTGGCATATCATTACTAATAAATGTTTTATAATTTCTTATATGTGGATGTAAGTTAAATATTCTTGGTTGAAGGAAATATCTAGAAACATCGTCCATAGTAATATACAATACACATGTGAATATATGTGTCAGTGATAAGGGACAAACTGGACTCTAAAATGGCCGACCAAAGCAGCAAGGGAATTCCAGTCCCTGTCTCAAAACCCTTCTGGGTTCTTCTTCCCTACCCCATTTCCCACACTCACCAAACATACCAAGTATGCGGAGGTAGAAGGGTATAAACTACCCTCCCTGCTGGTGCTCTGGGCTCAGACCTTAGGAGAACACTCTCTGCGGAGCCTGCCTGTGCTAAATCAACCTCAGATCCTCCGAAGTCCCCCAGTGCTGCTTTGTTCCTCCTTCAGGACCCAGCCCAGGTTCCGTAACACTAGGAGATATTAAAAACTCTCAAGAGCTTAGGTGCCTACCATTACTAGCTATCAGTAAATTAAGTCAATGCGAACATGTTTAGAAGTGCTCTCCTGACCAGTCTCTTTGTGTGGAATCAGCATTGCCACTGGGACCACCTTGTATTTCTGTTGTGGAACTGCAGTGTTTTGGAGACTGCTTGGTAACAAGATCTTTTTAGTATTTCAACTTCTAAGTAATCTCTCTAATTCCTAAACTGGCCATATTTAATACTGGCTTCTTCTTTGTAAGAAGCAAAAATAAATCTCTCCTGTGCTTAAGAAGGAGATCGAAGGGAGAAGAGTCAGACCAAAGGAAGAGTTTCCTTTGTCGTGAAAATGTAGCCACAAGCATACTTATCAAAGCAATCATTGGACAGAGAATGCTTGACAATTAAATATTGATTCTCTCAGGGTGCCTGGGTTGCTCAGTGGTTAAGCCTCTGCCTTCTGCTCAGGTTATGGTCCCAGAGAACCAGGATAGAGAACCAGGATGGAGCCCCACATGGGGCTCCCTACTCTGCAGGAAGCCTACTTCTCCCTCTCTCACTCCCCCTGATTATGTTCCCTCTCTAGCTGTGTTTCTCTGTATCAAATTAATAAATAAAATCTTTAAAAAAATAAATGTTGATCCTCTCCTTTAGTGTTAGATCTTCAAGACAAAGCATTGTGTCAAGATGACAAATGAATCTGATATGAGATATTTAACACACACACACACACACACACACACACACACACACACACACACACAGAAAACCCAAACCCAAGACCTATCTACAGACTCTTCTCATGTGAACAGTGTGTTGTATTTTGGATTAGCTGGAGTCTAATCATATTTCTTGATAGTCACTGAAAGGAAGGAAACTTCTCCTTTAAAGCCATTGAAATGAACTTTGTCAATTCTGGAGCTTTCCCCGCCCCCCAGTATTACTTCTGCTTAAAACTGTATATAGGTAGGGGCACCTGGGTGGCTCAGTCATTAAGCATCTGCCTTCAGCTCGGGTCACGGTCCCTGAGTCCTGGGATCGAGCCCGCATAAAGCCCCACATCCTGGGGAAGTCTGCTTTTCTCTCTCTCACTCCTCCTGCTTGTGTTCCCTCTCTCGCTGTGTCTTTCTGTGTCAAATAAATAAGTAAAATCTTTTTTAAAAACCTGTGTAGGTATTATACCTTGTTTTGAAACAAGGTTCTCATTGCTCTTGTTCTTTAGGGCCATTGCTAGCTATCCAGATGTTGTCCTCAGAGTACTTTAGCCTATCCACCTGTCTTGCTGCTTTCTACAAGAAAAGAGAGCTGAGGAATGAGAGTTCTTTTATCATGCTGACTTCACTTGGCTTTGAATACTCTTATCCCATTCGCTTCAACTAGTTAAGGGCCATTATCAGATCTTACTTTAAGCATCACTTTCTCAAGGAAACTTTCTCTTTCACTCAGAATAGATAAGATTCCCTTAGTATACAATGTAACTGTCCCCCCAGTTTCCTTAATGCAGGTTATCAGAACATGCCATTATATTAAGTTGACCCATTTTAAATTGCTAATTCATATTGGTTAAAAACAGTGAACTATTGGTAGTTTCATATGGTCCAACCTAAATACGTATTTGTGGAGTCATTTAATTATTTTCTCTCTCCCTTAGTATATAGTGTAAGCTCCACAAAGTCAGAATTTAGTCTGTTTATCTCCTTGCCCCTAGTGTCTGGCAAAATATCTGCCATGTAGCAGTTGCCCCATATCCATTTGCTGAATGAATGAGAGTGAATATGACCTGAGCACCAATTTCAGGTGTCTCTATAAACTCTTGAAACATGTATTTAAGGGATCGCTGGGTGGCTCAGTTGGTTAAGTGTCTGCCTTTGACTCAGGTCATCATCCCAGGGTCCTAGAATTGAGTCCTGCATCAGGCTCCTTGCTCGGCTGAGAGCCTGCTTTTCCCTCTGCTTGCTGCTCCCTGATCGTGCTCGCTCTCTCTCTCTCTCTCTCAGATTAGTAAATAAAATCTTTTTTTTTAAAGAAACAAGTATTCAAAATACTCCCAGACTAGGACAATAATACCATGTGTGGGGAGATGGTTACGCTTTATCATAGTCGGGGGGGGGGTTGTTATGTTTTTTAAGCATTTTTTTTCTTTTTTGGGAGGGGAATGCCTGGGTATCTCAGTCATTAAGTGTCTGCCTCTGGCTCAGGTCTTGATCCCAGAGTCTTGCGTTGGACTCCTGGTTTCGTGGTAAGCCTATTTCTCCCTCTCCCACTCCCCCTGCTTGGGTTCCCTCTCTTACTGTGTCTCTCTCTGCCAAATAAATATATAAAATCTAAACAAAAAAAGAAACCACAAACTTTTTTTTAGGGGATAAAGATATATATTTTCCCACTCTTTCCATGCTGCTACGGCACTATTACCATTGTATATTTCTGTGGTGGATGGCTGTCTATCATCTCCCTCAAAGAGTGAGCACAAATAAGCTTCTGAGTACTTCTTCCTTCATGAACATATGCCTTTAGATTAAACTTTTACTGAAACCAATTCTTTCTGCTTGCTGTTTCCCATATCTATTTTGGATTTTTTTCTCTCTGCATCCTTGCTCATGCCCCTGTTTTGTATCTACTGATATTCCACCCATTTTTCAAAGCCCATCTTTCCGGATCAGTCAAGGTGATGTTTTCCTTTCAAACTCCTATGGCACTTAATATGTGTGCCATACAACTCTTATCACTTAGTTATACCTAGTTTTGACAGTAGGTTTTGTGTGTATCTGTTACTCTCTTTGTACTTTGCCCACTTTTATCTCTCACTGGAAGTCATTTGGAAGAAACATTCCTGCTTTAAAGAAAGCATATCAATGCACTTATGTCTAATAAACTTAAAATATACATTTTTTGGATTTATATTGTTTTTAAGATTTTATTTATTTATTTGACGGAGAGAAACACAGCTAGAGAGGGAGCACAAGCAGGAGGAGTTAGAGAAGGAGAAGCAGGCTTCCCGCTGAGCAGGGAGCCCAATGTGGGGCTTGATCCTGGGCCTCCAGGATCATGACCTGAGCTGAAGGTAGAGGCTGAACAACTGAGCCACCCTAGCACCCCTATATATATTTAAGTATACTAAGTATATTAAGTTTATGAACGTACTTGGCAAAAGGAAACATTTGTTTGAAAAGTTGAGAAATACTTCAAAAGGGAAAATAAGAAGCCACTTTTGACATTACATAAGTAGAAGAAGACAAAAACATGCTTTGCTCTTCATCCCTCAGAATGTCAAGACGTCACAAGAATATATAGTGGAATCTTTATTCATTATTTTTCTTTTCCTTCTTTTCCTAAGAGCAGGAGTTTGGACTGTTAGATTTGGATATGAGGAAGCAGTGTGGGACTGAGCTGACTTTTTCTTGAGAGGTACTTTAGCTGCAGAGCTTTTATTTTAGAGTCCAGCTTTGGCTATATATAGAGCAAGGTGACTGATGTTGGGAGTTAGCTCGTTTCTCTCTAAATTATTAACCTGAATTGTTCAGTTAGGTGACAGGATGTGAGACAGGACAGAAATTCTATCGAAAGAGACTCATTAGGCTGGAGCAGTTTTATGCTATCCTTTCTAAATGTGATTGTATCATAGGCGCATTGTCAGTGAATGCTAGACAACCACAAAGTCTGTCTTTCCATGTACGTTCTCAGGGCCTTCTGAATAATGGTCATGGTTTATACTTTTAGCATATGAAACAGTGCATTGTAAGTAATAAATTTTCAATGAATAGCTGAAATTAGGTACTGAAAGTATCCACATTCTTTATTTTATAGCTCATGAATTTGATTTATCATGTGACTGTTCTGTACCAGGTACTTTGTCCACTGAAGACCCAAGTACAAATAACACAGTAATTTTGGTTGTGGCTAGTTATAGAGTGAGAAAATGGAAACTCATTGTCATGGGCACACGCATTTGTGAGGATGGGCAGAGTGAAATGGAGAGAGAGAGTCTCAAACAGATTCTCCGCTGAGCTTGGTGCCTGACTCAGGGCTCTATTCCAGGACTGTGAGATCATGACCTAAGCCCAAATCAAGACTTGGAAGCTCCACTGATTAAGCCACCCAGGAGCCCCATTTTATTTCTTTCTCATCAAGTTTCTCTTCATCTAAGCTTTTGCCTCATTTTTACATAAACCACCTCTAAAAGAGTACCCTCTTTTGGTTTTATCAGGATATTTTTATTTATAACTGATGTTTTTAAGAATAATTCTTGTTGTAAATTATTGTAAATTTTAAAGATACAGAATATGTATGGAAGAAAATAAGAATCACCCATAATGGTACATAGCCAGAAATAACTAGCTAACTTTTTGGCATGTTATTTTAGTTTTCGAAGTGAAGTAATAGTGGTTTAATTCTATAACCTTTAATTCTTCAAATTGCTTTTTTTCCATCAATAATATTCTTCCTGTCGTGTTTTTGCTATGTGCAAACCATTGTGCTTTAATAAATAGGCATTTTGCCTGAAAATAATTCTATTGATGGATAGATTTAGACATAGTCAATACTTTAACAGCTAACTGCAGATTCCACTTATGGAAAAATACATTCTTTTGCACAAATTCCTTGATAAAAATCTAGGGAGCAGAGGGTTGAACCTTGTGTGAGTACAATTTGGGAGCAAATCTGGGATTTATTGATTAATAAACATTGTTTAAGAAAATGTAGCGGGGATATAGGGCTAGAAGTTGGTTTGCAGTGGAAAGGGCAGGATGGGAGGGCAGGAGGCAGGCAATATGGGAGAAGTCCAGAGACATGAGAACAACGTGTCCAGTGACACAATACCAATGATAGGATAGTCGACAGACTTTTAACAGCAAAAATTAGATATTGAATGTTTATTTGTTTTGGTAACTATAAATAGAAAATCATTTCTCCTTCTCATACCTCCAGTAATGTCTGATACACCCATGTAATCTTGTACATTCAAATTGCAAAGGAATGACTTTGTCAGATAGAAAGGGAGGGTTTTTTGTTTGTTTGTTTGGTTGGTTGGTTGGTTTTGGTTTTGTTTGGTTTTGTTTGGGTTTTTCCCCATACTAACTTCACTGTTGGTTTTTTGCAGTTTGGGGCACTGAATCGGGGATAGGTCTAGGAGTTCTATTAAGTGACGACAACAAGTTTGGAGTAAAGAGGATAATCTGGGTAATACATTTACAAAAAACAATATTAACTTGTTTAGATTAATGAGTAGCCATTTTACAAAATCCTTTCTTCTGGCAAAAATAAAATAAGGAATTCATCTTTGAAGGCCAGAAGGTATTGGAAAGCTGACATCAAGTTTACATCATACAAGATAATACATTCTATAATATTGGCATGATCAATATCTTTGTTGGTTCTAACATGAATTGACATTTACATATAAAGATTCTCCATAGCAACCCTCAATTAAACTGTGATTAGGAACTAGGGGTTAGGAATGTCATGACAGTAAGAGACACAATTTTCCACTAAAACACCTATTATCTTCCTTAGAACAACTTTGTCAATAATCTTTCTACAGAACTTAAAACATTTCTAAAAAAATGACAGTATTATTGATAAATCTTGCCAACTTTGCATCTTTTTATGCCTATGTCTGAAAGACAAAGATTTCTGTCTGGTGTGGGATTTTCCTGACATGCGTATGAATCTTGACTATCTCTATTTGGGCCTCTGGGGCAGTGACCCCTGGGTTCCAGTAACATAATGAAAACTAATTTTAAATCTTGTCATTACAGACCAATAGATATACCATAGGTCAAGACTTATTTCTTTTCTTTTTTTTTTTAAGATTTAATTTATTTATTTGAGGGAGCGAGAGAGAGAGCACAAGAGGGGAGTAGGTCAGAGGGAGAAGCAGACTCCCCGTGGAGCTGGGAGCCTGATGCGGGACTCAGTCCCGGGAAGGGAATCCGGGATCATGATCTGAGCCAAAGACAATTGCTTAACCAATTGAGCCACCCAGGTGCCCCAAGACTTATTTCTATATAATATGATTTTGTGTAGGACAAGCCTATTATAATATGGTTAACTTGCAAAGCGATATGTATTACTGCTATATCCCTACTCCAGCATCAGAAAGGAGTTGAATAGCTGTATCAGTTTCATTGATTTATTATGCTGATTAAATGTGTGTGCCTTAATCTTTTTTCTGTCTTTTTCTGGTGCATTCCAATGAAAGGTAACTTCCTGAGTTCCTAGGAGATGTTGGCTGTTTGTAATGCTTTTCTGGCTTGCAGATGATATTCCATATTCTGCTGTTGATTGCAGTTTGGGCAGAGATAGTCTGTCTGGAGGCCTGGAATATAGAAGCAGAATATCTCTGGCCTGATATTGAAATCTAGTATATGAGGCATAGGTATCAGGAAAACAAAACAAAACAAAAACAAAAACAAAAACAACAGCAACAAAGAAACCACATTATAAGGATATTCCATACCAAGAGAAGCAATTTGAAACTAGGTCTCAATTCCAAATGGAGTTATAACCATGGAGACCTGAAATGTAAAGTTAAATAGGAAAAGAAGTAAGTGGAATGGGAAAGTGAGGATGTACAAAGCAGTGAAATGAGGATGAACTTAGAGTAGTTTGTGATACGAAGCCTAGAGTAGTACAGAAATTCTTTCCTTTGTTCTAAAGATGAATGGCACAGTCATATTGAGTTTAATTCAAAGCAATGTTTGTGAACCTCAACACCATTGTCCTGTGATAATTCTTTGTCCTGTGATAGTTCCTGTGAGCTGTTTGGTGTTTGTGACCCTATCTGGTTGCTAGCCACTAGATGCCCATAGCAGCAGCACCGTTGTGCCCCCCAAGCAACTGTGTGTTCCTACGGTCCAGAAATTTCTCCAGTCATTGCCATGTGTCTCTTTGGGGAGTGAGGGTGACATTGCCTTGGTGAGAACCAGTGGCTGAAGGTTTAACAGCAAGAAAATAGTCAAGAGGCTTACCATATGTACTATACTTAGTCTTTATTTCCCAGATGTAGATAAGCTCCTCATACTATCTTACTGTCTTCTTCTGTACTTGGTATTTCCAAAATTGTATTTCTTATAAAAGTTAAGACTGTTGATTATACTTTTACTGTCATCATACTCATTGAGGTGATAATCATTATGATACATTTCATATGCTCCTTAGGTCTGGATATGTATTCAGCATCTGCTTTCAAATGAAGAATGGTATCAGGTAACGAAATCCTTGGAGGAATTTCTGACTTTTAGACATTCTTAGACATGTGTAGGAAAAGTTCTTGCTATAAAGGAAGTAAGCATTTAAATATATTTTTTGATGGATTTTCTGTTTTCGTGGTGCCCAGCTTAGCTGTCCCATATAACCTTTGTGCACGTGTGTGTGTGTTTGTGCATATGTGTTGATTTTCTGAGTTTTGTTAGAATTTATTTCTCTTTGCTCTTTTAGAGAATAAAAATGGAAAATAAAACAAGACAGCTGCCCCGAGTCACACTATTATCCTTGTGTTATTTGGCCTTGAAGCTATCTAGTTCTTGAGGTTTCTTTTCTGTAACTTTTTAACCATTTCATCCAAGGGAGCTGAAAATATTATATAAAATGTTTTCCCTTTTTGTTTGTTTGCTGGATTTTTAGAATTCAAGCAATGATCCCAAACTGTCCTCTTCCACTGATGCCTGCAATTACTCATTTTAATAGCTTCTCTTGGACAGCAGGGGATCATCCCTAGTGTTGTAAAGCAGCATTACTTTTCCTTACTCAAAAACAATTTTAATGATGAAGATTTATTGGCCTAAACTATTTATAACCTTAGCTGAGCTGCCTATTGGTATTCCTATTTCAGAACACATAAGTTAATATTAGTCCCTTATCCTTTGTTGACAGAACAATTGAAACTCATTTTTAACTCAATGATATTACTTTTCATAATATTTTATTTCTTACAAGAAGGAATTTGAAGAGCTTTAATAAGACCAAAATGATCCTGAACTTTATGATTTTGACTTCTGGATTAATTTGCCATCTTGAAATAATCAAATTAAAATCCCCAAATCTGTAATTTTGAATGGTTATTATGAAATTTGATAGAAGTATTTAAAATCTCTCTAATAAGCTAGAACCATCCCGAAACTACAAAAGTGCCTTGAACAGGAAAAAAAAAAACACATTATGTGAAAGTCCATTAAATGAAAATGTACTTGTACAATCAGTTTAAATCAATTAGATGACCCTTTGATTCAGTTCTCTTTATGTTTTCGTTATAAAATTTTGTTCAGGGGTGCCTGGGTGGCTCAGTTGGTTAAGCATCTGCCTTTGGCTCTGGTCCTAATCCCAGGGTCCTGAGATGGAGTCCTGTGTCAGGCTCTCTGTTTAGCGGGGTCCTGCTTCTCCTTCTCCCTCTGTGATCTCTCTCTTTCTCTCAAGTAAATAAATAAAGTCTTTAAAAGAATAAAGATAAAATTTCATTCATTGTAAATATCTAAATACAGATATGTTTGTATATGAAAAGTGAAAGAGTCTTTTTTATTGCTTATCTTTTGCCCAGTCCCACTCTCCTAAAATCCCAGCTACGCACAGTTTTGTTTATCAGTTTTAGAATTTTGTTGTAGGCATACAGAAATAATATATCATAATCTATTTTAATGGTATATACACATCCATTCATCTTCCTGCTAAAGGCACACATAATTTTTTAAATAACCGTCGAATATTTCATTGTATGGGTATAGCACAATTTTGCAACCTGTTCCTTTAATGACAACTAACTGACATTCTTCAATAGTTGAGAGTGATCTAAAATAAATATAAAAAGGAACCAACAAATTGGACTACACTTTACATGAGAAAATGGGTCATATATTGTTCAACACTATAACTTAAATATTTTAAGCAACATGGTAAATACTATCTCGTGGGTGAGAAGAAAAAGTAAAGAAGAAAGGGATCGACAGAGGGAAGGGAGAGAAAAAAGGAAGGAAGGAAGGAAGAAAGGAAGGAGGGAAGGAAGGAAGGAAGGGAACTTGTGAATAACAACTTTCTAAAAAGTGCTTCAGTTTACAGGTGCTTGGGTAGCTCAGTTGATTAAGTGTCTGCCTTTGGCTCAGGTTATGATCTCAAGGTCCTGGGTTCGAGTTCCCCACCTCTCACAGGGAGCCTGCTGTTTTCTTTCCTGTGTTCTTGTGCTCTGTCACTATCTCTTTCTCAAATAAATAAATAAAATCATTGAAGAAATAAATAAATAAAAAGTGCTTCAGTGTAGCATCACATCAGGTCTAAATACAAGATTTATTTATTTATTTATTTATTTATTTATTTATTTATGAAAATTATTTTTTCAGTGTTCCAAGATTCATTTAAATACAAGATATATTTCGATATTTGGGGAAAGTGATGACATTTTAGATACATCCCTAATTTATGAATATGTGATTATATTTTTTAATATTTCCCATGTAAAATGTGGAAAAGGTTAAACATGAAGCTGCATCCATTTAATTTTGCATTCAGTAAATATTTATTCAGTAGTCATTCTGTACCTACAGTTCTCTGTTGTCAGATACATCTGTTCATTGCGTTTAAATTGTGTATAATCTAGGCTTATTTTGCAGGTGCACATAATTTAATTGATTTAATAGGACAAAAAGTTAACAATGGGCTGAAGGAGAAAAAGCATGAGCTTTTGAGTAAGATAGATTTAAATTGAAATACCGCTTAGCCATGTAAACTTGGCATGGTACAGACTACTATAAATCTTAGTTTTCTCATCTATAAAATGAGGAAATTAATATTACCTACCTCATAGGGCTATAAGTGAAAAAGAATACAATTTAGGGGCTCCTACCATTGGCTCAGTCGTTACGTGTCTGCTTTCGGCTCAAGTCCCGGAGTGGGTTCTAGCCCCGCATCAGGCTCCCTGCTTGGAGGGAAGCCTGCTTCTCCCTCTCTCACTCTCCCTGCTTGTGTTCCCTCTCTAACTCTGTTTCTCTCTCTCAAATAAATAAAATCTTTAAAAAAAGAATGTAATTTAAATACTTAGCATATTGTTTGAAATACTGAAAACACATAAAAATGCTATAATTTATTATTTTTCAATAATAGTGAACATAAGATATGTCCATAGACAGTATGTGATTAAGTGCCAAATTAGGATTATAGATCAGTGGTCAGCAAAGTTTTGTCTATAAAGTAATAGATAGTAAATATTTTAGATTTTGTAGACCATATATGATGTCTCCCACAAATTCATTATTCTTATTTACAACTCTTTTAAATATATATACTACTGTCAACTCATAATGTGTACAAAAATAGACCTATAGCTGGATTTAGTGAGACTAAGGTTTCCAATCCCTGTGATAAATGTGAGAGCTCTGTTTAATCTCAGAAAGGACAGTAGTTGGCATGTCGAGCGTATTGTAGGTGGTGGTGCTTGATTTGGCTCATAGAGAATGAATGGACCATAAATGTCATTTGGAATGGAAATTTTCATGTTCTTAGAGCAACACATAAAGATGTTGCTCACTCTGAAAAATGTATTGAGTAGAGATTGGAAATAAATGAAAACAGAATTTAAGAAGGAATGTTTAGATGTTTGGCCCCTCAGTGTGTTTCCTGGACCTACAGATTTGGTTGGCATTCCTTGAATGTCTCCCTTTCTATGAAATTTCAACAGAGTAATTTTTCTCTATAAACTAGCCATTCTTTTTTTTTTAAGTATTTATTTATTTGAGAGAGAGAGCATGAGAGAGAGAGCACAAGCAAGGAGAGTGGCAGAAAGATAGTGAGAACCAGGCTCCTCTCTGAGGAGGAAACCCAATTCCGGACTCCATCCCAGGACCCCGTGATTATGACCTGAGCCAAAGGCAGACAGTTAACTGACTAAGACACCCAGGTGCCCAACAAGCCTTTTCTTTTCCCCATAAGTATATAAAATTTAGAATTCAGAGTATTTCAAAGAGTGGTACAAATATAGCAGTAATTATTTTGTGCCATGTGATGTTCCAAATGACTCACATTCACTAACTCATTTATTTCTTGCCATAATCTTGTGATGTACATATCGATATTACCATCACCATTTTACAGTTGAGAAAACCAAGGCTGAAAGGATTTAGGCAAATTATCTTATGTCTTACACATAGTGTGTAACAGAAGTGAGATTTAAACCCAGGTGGTCTGGCTCTTGAAACAGTACTTTGAACACATCTTCTGGGAGTGCTGATTCTTTTAGTGGTGTCAGGGCCCATGAAATGGAAACTCAATTTCATACGATTTAAAAATGTTTACTAACTCATTGCTTAGAATATAACTTAAAAAAATTTTTTTAAAGATTTCATTTATTTGACAGAGAGAAACACAGCTAGAGAGGGAACACAAGCAGGGGGAGTGAGAGAGGGAGAAGCAGGCTTCCCGTGGAGCAAGGAGCCCGATATGGGACTTGATCCCGGGTCTCCAGGATCATGACCTGAGCTGAAGGCAGTCGCTCAACCAACTGAGCCACCCAGGCGCCCCTAGAATACAACTTTTTTATCAATATATTTTAAAGGATACACTGAAGGAAGACTTTTTCTTTGCCATTCACAAATTTCTGTAGTTCTTAGTCCATATATCCAACAGAGTGATAAATACTATGGGTAAAGGGTTAGCATAGCCTTCAAATATAGGCACTGATGTTATCCTCATTTCACAAATGAGGACAATGAGATTGGAAGAAGTGAAGCAACTAGTCCATTGTCACATAGCTAATCAAACAGCATACCCAGGATTTGACCTCATCCTATGTGGTGCCAGAGCCCAGGCTTTAACCTTTAACCATCTTACTTACAGTCCCCAAATAATTACCTTCTGTTTGGCATAGTAAGGGATATGTGTATATATATATATATATATATTCTAAATTATAACTCTATAATGCCCAATGGTAATTGTGGAATGAATTGTATTGACATTAAGTGTTACAATTTTAGAGGAAGGTGAGGTCATTTTGGGCTGGGATGGACAGAGGAGTGACAGTGATGTTAATTTTTATAGTTGTCAAAGCACAAATGGCAAGGTGGGAGTGGGATGGCATTGGCAAAAGTAGTGGACACATGGTAGAGGGTTTAAGGCAAATTGGAAAACATTACTTCTGCTGTAAATTGTTGTTACAGAAGCAGTATATACATTAACGGTAAATGTTAAAAAATCAAAGAACCAAAGACTGAAGGAAAGTGGAAAGTGACATCTGAAATTTATCTCTAAAATAGTAAATAATGAATCATATTAAAAATATTTTACAAGTGAGTTAAGGATGATATGATTTAGTTATAATACTGTCTTTTCATAGTATTAAAAACGATTAGAATTAGGAATGCTGTATTTTTTTAAAAAGCAACAGTTGCTTTGTGCATACTGTCAACATGTAATAATATGCCAGCCACTTAACAGTTTTAATGCAATGAAACGGGTTATGATTTTCATCAAATATTTTTTTTGCACCTTAAAAATCACATTTTAAACATAAACCTTATTATCTGTGTCTGTTCCTTACTATATTTTGATTTTTTTTGCATTTTAAGTGGATATAATTTAATTATGTTCCTAAATTATACCATTGTCATCTATCAAGAAGTAAGATTGTTATATTTATTTCTCCGGCATTCTGTTGGAAAATATGTTTGATTCTTTTGCAGTTGCCAATAAGGTCGGTATTTTTCTTTAGATTATAAGGTCATTATGAATCTCTGAGTAGATTGATGAAACTGTTAATTTACCTGTCAAGAGAGGGCCACAGATGTATCTGAAAGAGGCATACTAATGGCATGGCACTAATGCAATTTCACAAACGACTTAATGGAGCACATAAAGCATATTCCCTCTATTAAATACACATAGCATAGAATCATATCTTGCTTTACGGGCTGTGAAAAATATTTTTAATCAGCTAAAGGATGAAGAGACTCTTCAAGGTTATGCAGATTAAGTTTTAAAAAGCCCTTAAACACATAAATCTCAAAGAGGGTTCAGGAAGGAAAATCTCAATCAGGGATGTTTGTTTATATTGACAACATTTGTGAGTTTCTTAAGTTTTCAAGAGGATTTTATAAAGAAAATTGGTATGTGAGTATCCTTTAAAAAAATAGGGAAAATACAAATGTATTCAAGGCTTATGTTCATTAAAAATGTCTACTGCGCTGTGATGCTAGGTGGTTGACCTGTCTTGTAGTCTGGATCAGAGCACAATTATAGCTATAGTTTTGTTTGATTTCAATTACCTGATCCACCCACGGATGTTCCTCACTCTCCTTGATACTATAGGCCCCTCTTCCTTCTTAGCAGCAGTAATTACCAAAACATCCTCAAGTCCCATCTTGCTGCCCAAGAGATAAAGATCTTTCTATACTTCATTGATTTATTCATTGATTCATTCACCTGTTTGCTCAAGAAATCCATATATAACTTGTGTGATATTCTCAGCACCCTACATACAGTGTAGGACCTTATACCCTAAGAAGACTTCCTGTTGCCCTTTTGTAGTCAAACCCTACTTCCCTTCATAACTCCTGTCAATCCATTCTCTGCCTATTGTTCTGCCTTTTCTAATATGCCTTTTCCATTCATTTTTATTATATTTAATTAATTAATTAATTTTTAAGATTTTTATTTATTTATATGATAGCACAAGCAGGGATAGTAGCAAGCAGAGGGAGAGGGAGAAGCAGGCTCCCCCACTGAGTACAGAGCTGGGCTTTATCCCAGGACTCTGGGATCATGATCTGTGTCCAAGGCAGATGTTTTACTGGCTATGCCACCCAGGTGCCCCTGCTTTTTCCTTTTATGAGCAAATTATTCCAATTTATTGCTGAGTAGTATTGCATGGTATGAATTTACTAGTTTGTTTATACATTCACCTGTTGAAGAACATTTGGGTTGTTTCCTATTTTGGGTGGTTATGAATAAAGCTGCTATAAACATTCTCATGCTGGTCTTTATGTGAACATAAGATTTCATTTTGCTTGCCATGAATGCCTGAGAGTAGGATTAAGCAACAGAGGTTTTAACTTTCCATATGACCGTTTATTTGTTCGAGAACCAAGCTGTATTGTCAGGTGCATGCACATTGAGCATCATTATTTCCTTACAGTGATGTGACCCTATTATTATGTAACCAATGTCCCTCATTTTTGGTAATTTTCCTCATATATAACTTGGCTTTGTCTCATTTCAATATATTTTTCCTACTCTCTTTAAGTTTTCCAGGTATTTCTACTTTTTATTTTTTTTTAAGATTTTATTTATTTGAGAGAAAGGGAGAGAGAGAGAGCATGAGAGGGGAGAAAGTCGGAGGGCGAAGCAGACTCCCTGTGGAGCTGGGAACCTGATGTGGGACTCGATCCTGGGACTCCAGGATCATGACCTGAGCCGAAGGCAGTCGCCTCACCAACTGAGCCACCCAGGCGCCCGTATTTCTTCTTTTTAGACTTTTATTTTTGACTTTTGTATATCTACTTATTTATCGTAGGTATCTTACAGACAGCATATAATTGGGTCTTGACCAGGGCATTTAGGTTTTCATTTTTAATGCAGTCTGACAGTGTCTGTTTTCATTTGTGCTTTATACCATTTACATTTTATTTTAATAGTTTTTCTTGGATTGGCTCTGTAATTTTGTTTTCAATTTTCTCATTTTGTTTCTGCTTTATATCTTGCCTTCCTTTTGGTTATTTCAGTAGATTTATTTTTTTTCCCTGTTTTTTAAAGAGTCATCCACTTCAGAGTGGGGGGGGGCAGAGGGAGAGATTCCATGCTGAGCTGGACACGGGGCTCCCTCCCATGGTCAATGAGATCATGACCTGAGCCTAAACCAAGATCAATCACTCAACCGACTGGCTCACCCTGCTGCCCCTGCATAGCTTTTAATATTTTATTTTAATTAATCTATTCTATTTTTTCCTATACACGATCATATTTGTAGAGGTTGCTCAAATTACAATATGCGTATCTGTATTTTTTAAAGGTTTTATGTATTTATTTGACAGAGAGAAACACAGCTAGAGGGAACACAAGCAGAGGGAGTGAGAGAGGGAGAAGCAGGCATGTGCCAAGCATGAAGCCCGATGTGGGGCTCAATCCTGGGACTCTGGAATCATGACTCAAGCTGAAGGCATCTGCTCAATGTCTGAATCACCCAGGCGCCCGGGTTTGCTAAAAATGTTTTTAATTGCATTCTGAGTGTTATGATTTTTATCTTAGAAGAGAACGGGCTCTATTAAAATATATTGGAGATAGCTAATATTGTTGTTTTAGTATCTAATCAACATAGTTATGTTCACATTGTAAGTTCTAACCTGCTTTCTGTGTGATATGGTTTGAAGTGATGGGGCTCAGAGCCAACAGCCAAGAAGGAATTATTGAGATGTCTTTGGTGCAAAAAGATGGTTTTATTAACCCTCTGGGGAAATGACCCTTGAGTAGAAAAGAGCTGCAGTGGGATTCTGTCCTGTGACTGATTATATACTTCAAGGTAAGAGGGAGTTAACAAGAGCACAAACCTCAAGGTATTTTTGGAAACAAGGTTTCCAAGATCCTGAGGGGTCCACCTATTGTTAGAAAAAGGTTATTGGTTATCACTTAGTAAAAACTCAGTCATGAGACACTTTAGATATATATTAGTGGGCCATATGATTGGAGGATGAGTGCTAACATGTATCTTGGAGTGTAGAGTCAATGGAAGTTTCCAGAGGAATTGTTATACATTAAGGAAGACTTACAGGATCCTTTAGGCAGGTGGTGGGTGGTGGTGTGGTCAGGCTAAGGTTGCCTTTTGCCATTAGCAAAGTGTCCACATTTAGGCAGCTGAGCTCCCAGAGGAGGTCCACTCTACCTGTTTCAAGGACTTTTGAATGTGCTGTAGGCAGTAAGGAAATTTAATTTTTTCTTTTGCCTTTGTTTCCCACATCAATGCATAGGAGTTTCAATGTCAATTTATTTGTGTGAATGTTTACTATGCTCTTTGAGTTGAACATCACATGTACCACTTAGCAGTTACTCCGGGAACTGAGTGGTGGTTTATATCCTATTTCAGTTCCCATATCCTTTCCTGTGTTTCTTTGTGTCTGTTCCTTGTATGCACAGACTGGAATGAGCCTGTTATGTTTTTGTCCTATACATGTTTAAGGCATCAGAGAAGAAGACCTTCTTCTACCCTACAGTCCTGATGTAGGAAAGACATTAAAGTTCAAAGCTGACAGCCAAGGAAGAATTCGTGAGATGTCTTTGGTGCAAAAAGGTGGTTTTATTAAAGCACAGGGACAGGACCCATGGGCAGAAAGAGCTTCACTGGGGTCATGAGGAGTTGTCAATTATCTACTTACAAGTTGGGAGTTAGCTATTATTGGGAAAATGTCATTTACTACCATCTAATAAAACCTTAGTCATGAGACCCTGCAGATGTGTATCTTTGGACCATATGCTTGGGGGATGATTGCCAACACACATCTTGGGGGGTTTAGAGATAAACAGAAATTGTTAAAGGAATTTATATACTGAAGTAGACTTACAGGATGGGGGGGGGTGTTCCGGCCAGGGTTGCCTTTTGCCCTTAGCAAAGTGTCAACATCGAGGCAGCTGAGTCCTTACAGGAATGTCACTCTGCCTGTTTCAAGGACTTGTCAGAGATGGGCGGCAGGTAGTAAGGAAATTTAAAATTTTCTCTCTGCCTTTGTTTTCCACATCAGTCCTTCTACATAGACTTAGAATCAAATGGTCATGAGACAGACTGACATGAGAAAATCAATTATATATGTATGTCCAAGAATTCTACACAGCCATGGAGATTCCAAAGACAATAACGCAAAATGAAGCTATATGACTAAGAAGAGGGTAGGGTCTGGGGCTACAAAGGGGAGATAGCCCTTAGGAGGAAAGTGAAAATGTATGTTTGGAAAAACAAGGAGGAAAGTGAAAATGTATGTTTGGAAAAACAAGGTAGCTCTGTTTTGTAGTTTCTTTCATAAAAGGCTCTCCTTTGCAATCTAAATTTAGGCAGTTGAGGGGGAAGGAAGAGAGCTTTTCCTGAGTCTGCTAGGTTTTGATTACTTTTACTTCAAAATAATATTTATGCCAAAGTGGCCCATCTTGGGGAAGCCTGTCCTGGGTGGGCCCTTGCAATTTCTTCCTTTGAGTCTTCCCTCAAGTGTCATACATTAAAAACTGAGCTAATAAATTGTTCCATCTTACTGAACCAGTCTTAATCCTAACGTTAGGTAAGTTCAGTTCAACTCATTTCAAGAGGTGTTTATGCAGATGTGTTTTCAGAGATAGACCTATGGTTCAAGAAATCAGGCATTAAACAAGAGGCATTTCCATGGAGGGGCGCCTGGGTGGCTCAGTCGTTAAGTTGCTGGCTTTGGCTCAGGTCATGATCCTGGGATCCTGGGATCGAGCCCCGCATCGAGCTCCCTGCTCAGTGGGAAGCCTGCTTCTCCCTTTCTCACTCCCCCTGCTTGCATTCCCTCTCTAGTTGTGTCTCTCTCTGTCAAATAAATAAATACTTTAGAAAAAGGCATTTCCATGGAAACAAAGAAATAAAAAAAAAAAAACAATGGTTAATGTTTAGGTCAAAGTATAAATCAGTTTCTGATTTTTGAGAAATGCCTGTGCAGATGATTTTTGGATTTCAAGGTTGAAGTCTTTGAGATAGAGGGAGAGCTGGCAGTTTTAGTCTGACAGATTTTCCTAGTTTGTAGCTCATCTGTCACTGGTGATCTCTCAATGGCCCACACAGCAACGGGCATGAAGACTGTCTCTACATGAGCTGATGTGGTGATTTCTCTGAAGTTTACATCAAGTTATTCATATTTATTTTGCAGGGCTTCAGGAAAAAGGGCGGTTTTAGTTCTCAAACGAATCCAACTTGGAAAAGTAGGAGAAAAGTAAATAAACCTGGTTTGGAGAGTGACAGGCAGTAGAAGAAATCAGGATGTAGTCTAGTTTATCATGAAGTGTAGTAGAATCCAATATTATCTCAGGTGTGTTGTTCAAACAAATTTTGTTCTGTATAATCACCCTCATTTGTTTGCAAAAGAAGTTTAGTCTTAGCAGCTGGTTCTAATTATTTACCTGAGCACAGCAAGAATAGTGATTGGCCAAGTAGGTTATTTTAAAACTGTTTTGCTGGAACTTCTTATAAGGGATTTCTAGATTGAACTTTAAATGGCCTCTCCAGGCCATAATCCACACCAAAACTCCCACCAAATTCTTGCCAGACTTTGCCTGTAATGCTCCTATATTTGGGTGATATCCTCTCTTCTCCAGATCCCCCAAATATCCTGAAGTTCTGGAACCTGCCAGGAATTATCCTTCTTTTCTCACCAGATAAGGCTACTGGAAACTCTAAGCAAGGTTTGAGTTCAGCAATTCCAAGGGGCTCCGTTGGCTCCAAAATGTCTTAGTTCCTTAAATCTGATTATATCTATGCATATTTCAAAGATGACATTCCAGTCAAAGTCTGGATAATATAACCAGTGATTCCAATTGTATCCTCTTACAAAGAAAACAAATTCTTATTGATCTTATGTAAATAAATATATGGCCATTAAAATACAAGAAGACTTACTGAGCTTTATAATTCTGGAGGGTTCGGATAAATGTTCCAATTCTGCTTATAATGGGATAATTTATCAAAATCGCAATTGCTTAGGTACCTTAAGAAAAAAAAGATATCCTTAGATCTGTAAAAACAAAATGTTTAATTTTTTAAAAGATTTTAGTTATTTATTTGAGAGAGAGAGACAGAAATAGCACCAGCAGGGGACGGTGAAGGGACGAGGGGGAAGCAGCCTCCTTGCTGAGCAGAAAGCCTGATGCAGGACTCAATCCCAGCACCCTGAGATCATGACCTGAGCTCAAGGCAGTTGCCTAACCAACTGATTCATCCAGCACCCCTTAGAAATAAAGGCATTAAAACAAACCAGCCATATTCAAAGAAGGTTTTAAAAAATATTATCTTCCTCAGTTTATCCAGTCTCATTTTATTATTTTGGTTTAATCCAGGTTTTTCTACTGTTTTTTAAAATTTTTACCTAGTTAAGTTTGATGATCCTATGGTCACCGGAAACCTGTACTCAACAGTTCTTTCTGTGAGTCTTACTGAAGAGGAAATACATTTGCAATAGCATTAGTTTAAAACTAACTATAAATACAAGACTTAAAAATGTCCATTGTTAACGTTTTGGTAAGAGTTCACTATGTTGAAATTGGCAAGGTAATTTGGCTATTTCTGTGACACATAACACCTTAAGATAATAACATACCAGGACATCAGATTTCTAGATGTATTATACAATTTTACAACACTTAGTTTCAACCTATGTATATATAGTCTAATAAAGTTTAATATCACTTATTTCCTTTTTTTTTTTTTTTAAGATTTTGGTGCGCCTGGGTGGCTCAGGTAGTTAAGCATCTGCCTTTGACTCAGGTTGTCATCCCAGGGTCCTGGTATTGAGCTCCTCATTGGCCTCCCTGCTGTGTGAGGAGTCTGCTTCTCCCTCTGTCCCTCACTCTCCTTATGTTCTCTCACCCATTCTCTCTCTCTCTCTCTGTCAAATAAATACGTAAAATCTTTTTTATTTTTTGGGAGGGAAAGAGCCGAGGGAGAGCGAGAAACGAGCTTCCCGCTCATCAGCGGATTGCAATTGCTGTTCATAGGCTAGCTCTTTTTTTTCACCTTTTGAGGAACCTCCATCCTGTTTTCCAGAGTGGCTATAGCAGTTTGCATTCCCACCAACAGTGTGAGAGGGTTCCCCTTTCTCTGCATCCTTACCAACATCAGTTGTTTCCTGTGCTGTTAATTTTAGCCATTCTGATGGGTGTGAGGTGATATCTCCTTGTGGTTTCAATTTGTATTTTCTTGATAGTGATGTTCAGCATTTTTTCATGTGTCTGTTAGCTGTTTGTATGTCTTCTTTGGAGAAATGTCTGTTCATGAGAAAAAATGAACTACTGGGAGCTAATTAGGATAAAAAGCTTCTGCACAGCAAAAGAAGTAGTCCAACGAAACTAAAAAGTGACCTATTGAATGGGAGAAGATATTCACAAATGACATATCTGAACAAGGTCTGGTATCCAAACTCTATAAAGAACTTACCAAAAAAAAAAAAAAAAAAAAAAAAAAAAAAAAAAAAAAAAAAAAAAAAAAAAAAAAAAAAAAAAAAAAAAAAAAAAAAAAAAAAAAAAAAAAAAAAAAAGAACTTACCAAACTCAACACCCTGATGTAGTTTTGGAATGTAGGTCAGGTTTAGTGGGGTAAGGTCCCGAGCTGATGGCCAAGAAAGAATTCTTGAGATGTCTCTGGTACAAAAAGTTTTTTTTTTTAAAGCATGGGGATAGGCTCCATGGATGGAAAGAACTGCTCTAGGGTTGTGAGGGGTGCCCGATTATATACTTGGGAGTTGAGGGAGGCAGGCTGAGATCTCAGGGTCTCAGGATCATACAACTCCTTGTTCAGCGAGAAGCCTGCCTGAGATCATGACCTGAGCAGAAAGCAGACATATAATCCACTGAGCTAACCAGGTGCCCCTCCCTAACTTTTCATACTTTTTTTTAGAATTTATTTATTTGAGAGAGAGAGAGAGAGAGCGAGAGAGCACAAAGCAGGGGAAGGGGCAGGAGGAGAGGGAAAAGCTGGCTTCCAGGGTTCTATCCCAGGACTCTAGGATCATGACTTGAGGGAAAGTCAAACACTTAGCAGACTGAGCCAGGTAGGTGCCCCTAATTCTTGATGCATGTAAGAATGGTTCTCATGTCTTAGATAAGGTGAGCTTGGCAGAAAATTTACATCACAAAGGCAGAGTAACTATGTAGTTCTCCAAAGTCGATGTTTGGTGCATATCTCTCTGTTCTGGAAAGTGCTAGAGTCTGGACTCAAAAGCCATTTTGGCAGTTTATATTTTTGAAAAAGAAAATCTCTTTTTCCTTCTTATTTTTTTAGTTTCAGGCAGTTGTGACCTGTGTTTTCATTTTAAAGATTTAGGGCTCATAATTTCTAGGGAAAGAAGAATGCAAAATGATTTTTTTCAATGTTTCAAGGTTATTGTAGTTTAAAATTCAACCTTCTTTTCTCCTAAGTACAGGACAATTCTGTTTCAATAACTTCATCTCTTACAATATCCAGAAATAATTTCAGAGACCGGTTTTGCCTGGTTTCTAGAGTTACATTTCTGCTTTTGTAGAGATTTTCAGACAAAGAGTTGATTTTAATTCCCCAAAGAACTAGATTACAGCATAAATATTAAGCAAGTAGCCACCTTTTTAAGTAAATTAGCTTCTTTATGTTATGGTTAACTTTAACTGAAATGGTAATTCAAGAGGTTTTTATTTCTATAAAGCATTTTATTAAAAGCCTTCCTATTCAATCTTGGGTTCCATTAGTAGAATGGACTAGGAGAAATTTTGGTTTCCCTTTCCTGTCTTTAAGGAAGGTAGTGAATAAGTTATTAATCGTTTGAATTTCTCTCTAAATTTTCCCAGATCTTCTTAATGTGAAGGTAAAAGGGCTTTATTAAAGATTTTGCTGCTATCTGGGAGACATGAGTTCTTTTCTAGAAGGGGGTCAGAGTACCCCTGCAAGGGACATAACAGGAGAATGCCTGACTCTGGCCTAGCTTGATTATTAATCACTAGAAGGTAGGAGAATAGCATGCTGTATTTTCATTTTCAGGTTCTTTGTTAAATGTATTCCTGTCTTTCAGCATTTACATGAGCAATATGTAGTCTTTGAACGTAGCGATTAGACCTGAATGCTCTTTGAATTTTGTGATTACATCTTATCAATGGTTTTTAGGGTAGCCATTGTACTAGTAGGACAATTGAGAGCTCTCTATAAAGAATATATTTCTTTTTAATATAGCCAGTTTAAAAGATCCATCGTTTGACCATTGAGGAGTGGGATCTAATAGCAACTCAAACCAGGAAACCTTAACAGGTTACTTCTGGAGTCCAGCTCCAGCTGAACCGGGGTCCCTGAAGGATGGACCATGTCGGCGAGAGGAATGAGATAGCCAGGAGGTTCTTTCTGATTAGTAGGCAACCATCTCCATCTTGTTGGCTTTCAGTGTCTTTATTGATAGGCAACAAGTTATATATTATCAAAAATGAAAATCTTTTACAGTAGATAATTTTAGATAATACAGTGCTTTGATCAGTGAAAAATGTTTTTGTAGGTGTCCATGTTCATGATTCATGTCAAACCCCTCATCCAAAACAGAGATAGGCTGATCGATAAGGTTATTTTGTTCCCAGGCTATAAAGGGTAGATCAATCAAGTGTTTTTTAAGCAGATCTTACAGTAAGAAAAGGAAATAACAAAACAATTAAAAGGCTTAGGTGAGTTAGTTAATACAAAGTTATAGTGTAAGCTAAGTCATGAATAAACTGGCCAGGAGTCAGTCTATCTGGCACATTAAGCACACTAAGGGGGAGTGTAGCTTACATTTTGTAGAGATAGGATCTAAACTACCTGTACAAGCCTTTGTTTTGTAACTGGGTGGGTAAGCATCATGGGGGTCTTTATCTCTAGATCCTCTGTATGAGGGCAATGCTCTTACTAATACCTTATTATTTTTATATTTAGTTATTATTTTTCCATTCTCATTGAAGACAACTGATACCCAATTCAAGAGGCTCTACAATCTCTCCTAAGTGTCTATAGGAGTTTAAAAGAGAAAGTATTAAGAGAAAACTTTTGTGAATAGATCTAAGGACTGTAAGGGGGTCTCGGTTTCATTTGGAGCCCCCCGAGGCCCTGCCAAGAATAAGGTGTTTAATTTTAAGATAAGAATTAACAGTAGGAAGAGGAGACGCCAGTTTCCATATGGAGGAACTGTGCTCAGACTGCCATTTCCTTGCTGTGACTGGATCAGCCAGTGAGGCCCGGGAGGCTCCTGGCAGGTTACCCAAAAATGTAAGATACACCCAAAGAGAACATAGGTGATACTTCCTTATGATCCAAAACTTTACTCCAAAATTAGTCTAAGAAAGCGCAGACCTTTGTTTCACAAGTGGTAAGGATGGTGTAATGAAATTACTTTTTCTGTCTCCTACAAAATTTTGAGTTGCTGTCCTGAAGAAAAGATTCACCACAGCTGTGTTTCAGTTTCAAAAGGGAAAAATACTTTATTGATATTATAAAAATATGATAGAAACAGAAAGAAAAGGGAAATGTTCACATAGATGAGGGCAATATTAAGTATTAAAGGAAAATGAGAAAGAGTTTCCTGGAATCAGGGATGCACAACATCCAGCCTCAGTAGCTGGGGAAGCACCATGGAGACAGCCAGGCTTGGGTCCTGAGATTCCTGGGTTGAGCAAACCTCTCCTCAGCTGAGACTGTCATCTGGTCATCCCCAGAAAGTTGTCAAGATTGTTTTTCCCTCTAGGAACTTGAAGATAGTTGGGAGCTTCCTGGAAGAATATCACACATACCCCATCCAGGAGTGAGTGAGTGAGTGAGTGTGTGTGTGTGTGTGTGTGTGTGTGTGTGTGTGTGTGGTGGGGGAGGGGAGGTTACAGGGTGTTGAGAATCATTCTGATGATAGAGACCAAAGAGAATATTCTCACTGATGATGAAGCCATGCACTTAGGACATAGGACAGGATGAACAGAAAATCGTATACATATTGATAGTCTTGGCCAATATTTGGGACTCTTGGAGTCTGGTGCGGTATGCTGTGGTGTTCTAGATTATGTTGTTTTTTGTGTACCTTGATGAATGGAAATTTTCATGAGGATGGCAGATGACCTTCCATCAATCTAACCATTACCTTTTCCAACTTACCATATCATGGTAGTGTTTCTGATGTGGTGAGTGGTCTAACATATATTAAGTTCTCCACCACTGCCTGTCATTTTGTGGTTTTGGCTTCTGAGAAGTCCCTTAGCAACAGCTTTTACCTCAGGGGTATAAGAAAAGATACAGAGAAAAGAATACAAAGACCATATCTAAGATGAAATGGATCAATAACCTTAATACTTCACTAAATTTAACCTAAGCTGTTGCTAGGTCCCCGTGAGTAGTTCTACAAATAATTTTTTTCTGCTAATATAAGTATAGAATGCAAGAAAATAGGATTCTCAAATTTATAGCTTCACTGGACTCTCTAGGTAGAGACTGTTACGGCTGACATGTTAAGAAATTTCACCTTTTGCTTACTGCCTGTTAGATACCCCAAAGATCTCTTAGCTGTAGCATTGTTTGGAAAATGTGGTGTTCGGTGAATTAAATTGTACAGATTATGCCAACTGTTGGGGAGGAAAATCTTCTGTCCTATCATTCTTCTAGCTTGACTAAGAATCAAATGGTTATGAGACAGATTAATGGAAGAAAATTCAATTTATTAGACTTATGTATGGGAATTCCACAGGGACTTAGAATTTCTAAAGACAATAAGGCTACATGAAGCTTGTATGAACTGAGAAGGGTAGGGTCTGAGGATACAAAGGGGAGAAGGCCATGAGAAGGAAGGTAAAAGATGTTTTGAAAAATAAGGTTGTGCTACTATGCAGATAAGTCTCTTTGGTAAAGGAGAGGCTGTTAATATCTGTCTTCCTGGTATAGGATTTCCTTTGCAATGCAAATTTAGGCAGTTGAGGAGAGGGCAGAGAGCTTTCCCTGTTTCTGCTGGATTTTTATTAGTTTTAACTGAAAATAATCTTTATTACAAAGTGGCTATTCTTCCCGCAGCTTGCCTTTGGCCCCTACAATGGGATTTTTTTATTCTAGGTGTCTTCCGTAAGGATTCTTACCATATTCTCCAGCACCTGGGGGACCATTACCCTTGATTCCTCTGGCCAGAGAGATAGGTTTCTTTTTCTGATTTTAGACCTTCTGATAAGATTTTAAGTGGTGGGACTGTTTCTACCCCAGCAGTCCAACATGAGGTTTAGGGATGTCCCCAAATCATGGTAAGACAGAAAAGAGAGATAAAATGCAGCAAAATGATGGGGATGGAAGCAGTAATGAAATACCATTACACACCTACTAGAATGACTATAGTCCAAAAAATTGACAATACCAACTGCTGATGAGAATGCATGGTAAGAACTCTCATTATATCTAGTGGAGTGCAAAATGATAATAATGTGGAAGACAGGTCGACAGTTTCTTTCAAACTATACTTAGCCTTACCATGTAATCCAGCAATTGTGCTCCTTGGCATTTTCCCAAATGAGTTGAAAGCTTATGTCTATACAAACAGCACATGATTGTTATAGCAGCCTTATTCATAATTGCCAAAATCTGGAAGCCACCAAAATGCCCTTCCGCAGGTGGAGGATAAATAATCTTTGGTCCATCTATATAATATACTATTAATTCAGTGATGAAAAAATGAGCAACCAAGCCACAAAAGGTATGGAGGAAACTTAAATGCATATTGTTAAGTGAATGACTCCAGTTTGAAAAGATTCCATATTGCTTGTTTTCAATATATGATCTTTCTGGAAAAGCCAAAAGCATCAAATCAGTAAGAAAGATAATGTTTGCCAGAGGACTGAGGGAAGCAGTGAAGGGTTAAAATACTAGATTTGTTTAGGGGAGGGAAACTATTCAATATGATGCTATAATGGTTGCTAATTGACAGTTTGTATTCATCAAAACCCAGAAAACTTCACAGTAAAGAGCAAATCTTAGTGTATATAAGTTTAGAAATGATTTAGGAGCTTGGGAGATCTCAGGAAGCACTGAAGAATATGACAAAAGAATCTGAATGTATCACAAATGTATGAAACTAGTGAACAGAGTGGGGGAACAATGGGTTCACCTAGTAATTTTAAAAGTGGTTGGAGATTAAGACTAAAGTCATACAGAGCTGTGTATAAGCGTTGTACTCTAGCTGATAAAATTGTTTCCTATGGCGTGTGGGTTGACACTTTTGAAACCATTATACATGTATATTGGAATGAAACAAGTAAATTGATTGCAGGTGGTAGGATCCAGTTTTCTCAAAGTTGTCATGGAAGGTTACAGCAAATTTAAGGGGGGTAGCCTGGACTGGTTCATGTTTCAATGCTTTATAGTTGGAGACATTAGTTTGAACTCATATTTTCCTTTAATATAGATATAAATGGGTCTCTGTGTCTATACAGAGACATATTTATATACATGAATTAGTATACACAACATGTAATTTTTTTCCTCTTTCAGTGGAGAAAGCATAAAAGTCATAACAATCTTTTGTTGTTATGAATGACATTACCTAGCATCAGATCTTGGTTTCTAATAACTTTCTCTGATAAAAGAAACCCGTGATCCATTGAGAAAAGACTGACTGATTGTTGTAGTGGGGCAGAAAATAAATAAAATGAACCTGGACCATGTTGTAATGCCTGAAAATAGGAAAGTGCTCTTCTGCCCAAAATAAAAGATCCAAAATGCAATGTTGGGTTATGTTGAAGGATATTGGGAGTCATGTGAAAATGCTGCTTATTGTGAAAGTTGAAAAAATTTCCAATACCATACCTAAAATAGCATTATATGATATCTTAAAGTACAAAATAATATTTATGAGTAAAACTGATATAAATAAATGATTGGAGAAAGAAAGAAATGAGCAAGAATAAAATAATCTCCCATGGAGAAAAATCCCAAATAATTTATGTAGATATTCTGTCCTCAAGAGCTATCGTCTATCCTTAAATAGGTAGAGAAGAACTCTTCCTTTATTAAGTTTGGGCTGTACATAGTGACTATTTTCTGAAGAGTACATCATGGAAAGGGAGGGAAACAATAATTAGTTTACCACTGAGAAAGCTGACAAGAACACCTCAAGCCAAGTGATGAAGGTCAATATCAACAGTGATGGGATATCATGCAATGTTGATTGCATGATTGATATGATGTTATTTGAATGAGTTCTTATCTCTGTGGTCTTCTTCCCCATAATATGTTACATCAGAATAATCACAATTATAAGATCAGATAAATCCCAATTGAAGGAAATTGTAAAAGATACCTTGCCAGTATTTCCTCATGTCAAGGTCCTCAGAAATGAGGGATGTATAAGAAACTCAAAGAGAAGTACCTGAGGAGACATGGTATTTCTATGAAATGTAGTACCATGTTTGAGATCCTTGAACAGAAGTTGGTTTTGGGGGAAAAGTGAGGAAATCTAAATAGTATGTACTTTAATTTATAATAATGTACCTATATTGGTTAATTATTATGGCAAATGTTACATAGTAATGTTGTTAAGGAACCTGAACTGGACCCTGGCAGAAGAACCAAGCGGTACTCGGCAGTCGTGGAGGATCAAAGGTTTATTTAACACTGGAGGGCTCAGAGGAGAGTGACCTCCAATGATCTGAGTCCGCAGCACAAGAAGGGAGGCTAATTTATACCCTTCTACTTCCGCATACTTGATACTTTTTGTGCACATGGGAAACCGGGTACGGAAGAAGAAGCCGAAGTGCTTTAAGACAGGGACTGGAATTTCTTTGCTGGTTTGGTCAGCCATCTTAGAGTATAATTCTTCTCTTTATTAGTCTAAGTTGTTAAATAATTATGTGGGTGTGAATATAAGGGTATTCTTTTTATTATCTTCAGAAGAAACCTGTTATCCAAATAGTTCTATAACAGACAGTTCATTTAAATTTTTTTTTTAAGGACCGTGATTATTCCACATTCTTCACCTTTACTGGGCCCCCAAACATGTCCTCTGACTATAAATAAGGAGTTGCTCCTGGACTTTTTTGTACATTTGTAACTATAGTACATTTATATATGCCTTCATGTAAAATGTGGGATAAAAAGGAGGGGAGAAAAATCTATGAAGCTTGCTGTTAATGAAGTGACTCTAGTCCAGTCTGCCTCCTAGTGTTTACTTTCTAGAGCCCTTAGGTGGGAGAGATAAGGTGTAGGTTATGACACTATCTTGTCAGGATCAGCATTCCCAACACACATTTTATTTGATTGAAAAGAGAACATGTATATCTTTGGATGATCTATTTTTCTTTTTTTTTAACTCGTTTTTTCAACAATATATATTGAGCGTTTTATCATGTGCACACATCCAAATCAGTCTCATTCTTTTAAAAATGTTTGTGCGTATATTTAGGAGGTTAAATCTAACTCATGGTTAATGGGGAAGTGTTTCAACATAGTTACACTTCCAAGTTACGTATGTCAGTTTGACCTAACATAGAAGGGAGAATGAGAGGCAGGGAAGCTAATAATTAAGGTAAAACTGGAGTCCTCTAGGTAATCAGGATGAGGACTTGGAATAAAATATTTGGGGTAGAAGTGTTGGGATACATTTGGGAAGTGTGTGAGAAGTTAACAAAAAAGTTACAAGGGTTGAGTAGAATTTGAGGTAGTGCTTAATTCTATAATATAGAAATGTCTTTAATGAACTCCTTTAGCACTGGCCCATCAGGCCATGGGTTCTATATAGAATTTGTCAGCATTTCAGTGTGGATTAATTTTAAATGTTCATGGCACAGGTATATTTAGATACCATTTACCATTTATTTAGTTTCATTCTGTCAGTCTAGAGTTTGCTTTATGATTATGGGGAAATGAAAATTAGTTAAAGAAATTGAGCTTGCATATATGAAACACTATTCCATGTGACTAGCCCTAACTAAACGCGTTGTTTACTTGATCACAGTGTATTATTCTGCTCCAGGGGCTATAACAAAATAACATAGACGGGATTGTGTAAACAACAGAAATTTCTTCTCTGACATCTTTTTAAAAAAATATTTATTTTTTCATTTTAAATTTTTATTTATTTTTTAAAAAGATTTTATTTATTTATTTGACAGAGAGAAACACAGCTAGAGAGGGAACACAAGCAGGGGGAGTGAGAGAGGGAGAAACCGGCTTCCCACCAAGCAGGGAGCTCGATGCGGTGCTTGATCCCGGGACTCCGGGACTAGCCAACTGAGCCACCCAGGCGCCCCTTTTCTTATACTTCTGAAGGCTAGAAGTCCCAGATGATGTTTTTGTGACTCACAGACCCCTGCGTTTTTACTATGTTCTCACACGGCCTTTACTCTCTACACAGCTAGAGAGCGAGGGGAAGAGAGGGAGAGGGTGGGAGAGAGCTCTTTCTCTTCTTAAAAGTTCACAACCCTATCAGGGGTCCCTGTTTTATGACCTCCTTTAACCTTATTTACCTCCTAATGGGTAGCTCAAAAAAAGTTACATTGAGAATTATGACTTTCATTTATTAACTTTGAGGTGACACAGTTCAGTTCTTCGCCATTATAGTTATCTCTCACGATAACCCTACAAGATATTATTAACTATATTTTATATGTGATGAAATGATATCTGAAAGATGTTAATTAAATGGCTGAGGATCACTGGTCTCATAAATGATACAACTGCTGTGTGAGCCCCCATCTCTCAGAACCATTGCAGCATACCAGGGGTATACCTGATTTGTTGAAACAGCCATGCTCATTTCACTGTTGATTCCCTAGCTGCCTATGGCTGATTTCATGCCACAATGGCAAGTTTAGTAGTGGTGACAGAGTGCTTATGGACCACAAAGCCTAATATTTATTACCTGGAACTTTGTAGAAAAGGTATCAGGCCTTGTACTATATCAAACTGTTAAAAAACAACGTTGAATTTTTGAGAATGTCCCCATGTGTTTATCAAATTACCACCTTTTTTTAATCTGTCAGTTTGTGCTACCCTTTTATTTTCTACTGGACCTGTGTTTTGTTTAGAGATGATGGCTAGGTAAGGCTATTGTGTTCATGGATATTCATTGGTTAATGGTAGATGCCAAACCTCTGGCTGCCATGCTTGCTAGGAAACACAGATGAATGAGCCTGAAAACTTGTTTTGGGGACAAGGACCCTGATGCTGTGAAACTGGAGTGTGCAAAATGTAAGTTCTGGAACACTGGATTAATTTCATGATGCAAAAGTGCATTTCACTCACATAGGTAGAGAGATAGCTCTCCTTGATTGAAAACCAATGTTTACTAGAACAGTGTTCACATTAAAGTGGCAGATATAAAATTGAAAGTTGAATATACACTCAGCAAATATAACCCTAAAGGAATAATGTTATGAGCAATTTTTATATAGATGCTTACTTCTAAAAGATTTATTGTTGCACAATCAAGTCTAAGTCAAATACAGTAGAGCCTTAGGGTTATGTTGCTTACTATTATGCAGTCCCAGATGTATTTTTGTTCAAATCATGTCTCAGGAATCATAACAACTCCATCCATTACAAGCCAGTCATAATGTAATTAATATAAATTTTAGTCTTTTCCTCTACGTATACTTTTTCTTAAAGGAATTTATCATACTGATTATATATTTCTCCTTAGGATGGATGACACTACAGAGAATTACAACTGATAATAAGTAGATCAGTGAAATATTAAGGAACTTTTAAATGAATAAATACACAACCTCTGAACTCTAATATTCTAAGTTGTTAATCAGTCTCTACTTGTCGACCTGTGGTGGAAAGAAACTCATTATCTGTGCAGTTACTTGGTTTCAGTTGTGGACATCCATATTCATTAAAAACAGTTTTCATATGTAGGTCTAAAATCTCTATTGTCATACTTCCATCTATTAATCCTATTAATAGAAGGTTCCAGGATTCGTTGTTTATGCACCATCCCTAGTGTTCCATGCAATTGGAGTCCTTCTTAATACCCACCACCAGGCTCACCCATCCCTCCCCCCCCTTTCCTTCCAGAACCCTCTGTTTGTTTCTCAGGGTCCATAGTCTCTCATGATTCTTCTCTTAGTTCGTTTTACCCCAATTCACTTTTTCTAATATCCTCCATGTTATTCCTTATGCTCCACAGGTAAATGAAACCATGTGATAATTGACTTTCTCTACTTGGCTCATTTCACTCTACATAATCTCCTCCAGTCCCTTTCATGTTGATACAAAAGTTGGATATTCATCCTTTCTGATGGAGGTGTAATATTCCATTGTATATATGGACCATGTCTTCTTTATCCATTCATCTGTCGAGGGTCATTTTAGCTCTTTTCACAGTTTGGTGATTGTGGCCATTGCTGCTATGAACATTGGGGTACTTTTATTTTCTAGACTCAGTTTTCTTGATTCTTTCAACTGTTCTTCACATGTTATTGTTTTTGTGTCCCTCGCTATCTTGCTCATCCTCCTTTGTATATGAGCTTTGCCACTTTGGAATCCATAAAGGACCCAGCCTGGAGTAACTCATTAATGTTTATCCATCTTTTCTGGAGTAGAAGAGGCCTATGTAATTTATTTTACTGATTATATTTATTGGATTATATCACAGGATCCCATCAATGCTTAAATAGGTATATTATACATTTTCTTCATAGTAAACATGTAGTCAGTCCACCCAAACATGATTTTATTTACATATGTGGCTTTAGGTACATGATTTCCCCCATCTTTGCTTGAATAGTTTATTATTTAGACTTGTGGGTAAGATTCTGCATGAGTATAGGTATAATTCATCTCATTGATAGAGTTGGCCACTCTCTTGTTCACCCAGTTGGCTCACTTTCTTTTAAAGAATTCCCCATCTTTGACAAAGTTGATAAGCCAAATTTCAAAATTTTTCTTCCAGATAATTCGTGATTATTTTGAATGACCACACTATAGAATGCCACTGATGTTTTAGGTTGACACTGCTTTGCCTATAACCAAATTCTTATAAATGTCTCAGACACAAATCAGTCAAACTCTATTAATACTTAATCTGTGTTTTGCTACTCTTTTTGCATGAAGAGTAGTGAAGCTGGCTTCATCAGATATCCTGCTGGTGGCAAGTTGCTGTGTGATTAACAGTATTTTCCCTGATCTACCAGGCTTCCAAACCTTACCTTTTGAAAAGGGAAATGATATTACCTTTGTATAGCTTGTTATTTATGAAAACATGTGGAATCCTACACAAGTATTTATAAAATCCTCTCAAGTAATCAAGATTAATTAGTATCTCACTCATCTTTTTCCTTTATGAAAAATGAGGAAGCACTGATACATCTCTTGTCTTCAAAAATCCTTCCCATGTTTATTCAAATATCACTATTATATTGAAACAGGGCAGTCTGGAGTACAACAGAAAGAGAGTAGCTTTGGAATTAGATTTGTGTTCAACTTTTGTCTCCATTATTTGCTTGTTGTTATAAAATATCACCCTTTGTATTTTCCTTTGTGAAATTTAAATAATACTATTTACCTGGCAAGAAGAGTTGTGAAAGTTAGCAATGCTGTATGTAACATACCTAGTTCATACTAAGAATTTCTGTTATTATTGTTATTTCTTGGAATATGTAATGTAATTTGTTGTTATTATTCTTATTTCTTTAGAATATACTTCATTTAGGTCTGGTGGCATAATTTCATTTAAGATTATAAATATTTTCTTACAATTTTCTTGTGTTGTTCAGGTTTCCAGTTTCTTGTTAGTGACCATTCAAACTTTTTAATCCATGGTTACCCCTCTACCCCCTCTGTCATTAGATTCCGACCCCATGGTTGATTCAAGTAGTCTGAGAGTTGTCTGGGGTGCTGTGTCAGATGCTGAGGTTCTGAATCAGAGCTTCTCCTTGTTGTTATATTGTGTGCTCACAATACTTTCTTTCCTCCTTCTTTTACCTTTTATCCTGCCATATTCTAATAATAATACATACTTTCCCCATGATTCTTCTTCCTTACCATCTCAGATTTTTACTTTTTGGTTCTTTTTCAGGCCTCTTTAGGTTTTCATGAAATCTAAAATGAAATCTTTGATTCTTGTTTTCTCACTCTCCCCTTGAGCTCTATAGTTCTATAACAGAAGCTGGTAGAATGTTACAAAGGAAGACTTTTTGGAGTTAGACTCGTGTATTATGAATTCTATTGTCACCAGTGTTAACATGTGATTAGAATGTGTTGGGTATACCTTCCTGATAGATATTATTCTTCATTAAAATTGCTTTGTCTTAATATTTTTTTTCTTTAAGATTTTATTTTTTGAGAGAGGGAGAACACAAGCTGGGGGAAGGATAGAAAAAGAGGGAGAAGCAGGGCCCTCCCTGAGCAGGTAGCCTGATGCTGGACTTGATTCCAGGACCTGAGCTGGAGGCAGATGCTTGGCTGGCTGAACCATCCAGGTGCCCCCTAATATCTGTTTTATTTTTTAAGTTTTTATTTATTTATTTGACAGAGAGAGACACAGCTAGAGAGGGAACACAAGCAGGGGAAGTGAGAGAGGGAGAAGCAGGCTTCCCACCGAGCAGGGAGCCCGACGTGGGGCTCGATACCGGGACTCTGGGGTCGTGACCTGAGCCAAAGGCAGTTGCTTAACCAACTGAGCCACCCAGGCACCCCGTAATATCTGTTTTTAATAAGCATGTGATGAGGGCTCAAATGATGGTGTACAGTGTAATGAGTTGTGCTCCAAAGTAATAATGTCATGTTGATTCATAACCAGAATGATCTTAAACTTTCTATGGCTTCTCTATACAATAGAAACTGGTATGTGTAAATAAGACCATAGCCTAATTGATAAATCCTTAGAATCATAGTAATGAGTTCTAGAATATCCATGTCTCCTTTTTCCTAGTTATTATGGTAATGAGTACATTTTAGTCCTCAATTTCTCTCTAGGATTTGAAACTTTTCCCTCTTCCTGCTTTCTTAAAAAATTGATTTGGCTTCTATCTTTCACACTTGAGATTTTGTTACTTTTCTATGTATTCCTTTTCTCTCATATCTGTCTTCTTCTACCTACCCTTCAAACCCACTAGTGTTATCTAAAACCCCATGTTCTACTTATTCCCCTCTAATCTTATCTACTCTCCCTGAGCAGTTCATTTATTCATATAGTTTCAACTACATGTCTACCATGTGTAAGTTGATGATTTCTAAGTCTGTATCTCCATTTCAGAAGTCTCTCCAAGCCCTAGATATGTATGCCTAACTCCTGACTGGATATTTCTACTTGGGTGTTTTCTCAACTTCTCAAGGTAGACTTGAAGATAATAATATCACCCATTATCTTTCCCCCAGTTCCATATTTCTCATAGTAAGCTCTATCTGAATGAATAGTATCAGTATTGATCTGTGAATTCATTACATAATTAATTTGAATTTTTCCTTTCCCTATGTCCTGCTGGGGTGGATTATAGAAGGCTAATGTTTATTTGCATTTCTTCCCATCAAGAAGTAGTCTGTTTCCACACCCTTTGAATCTGCGCTGGCCTTGTGACTTTTTTTTTGGTGGAAATCATATTGGGTGATTTCTGAACCTTGGCCTCAGGCCTTGTAGTTTTACTCTAACTCTCTTAAGAGCTGGTACTATCATGGGCGAAACCCCAAGTTAGTGTGCTGATTGTTGAGACCATGTGGAGAACAGCCTAGCTTAGCTGTCGTCAATATGAAATGTAACCACTTGAGTCTGATATACAAGATCCTTCATGATGTGACCTAAGCCAGGATATTGCCACAGTCCTAGGAAGGTATAGTTAGAGTGGGATCACCTCTACTGATAAGTTTTCACTGAACCCCTATATTCCTAGTCTGAATTTCCTCACCATCTTTGGTGGTTCTTCACCATCATCTTTGTTATTCCATAGCACCTGCGTTTGTCGCTATCCTTGTACTTTAAGGTATATTGTCAATGTACCTACTTAAATTCCCAATAGTCCATATGCTCTTTAAATGCAAGGAGTGTGCCTTATTCATTTCTGTATTTGCAGTATTTAACTAGTAAAGAGTGATCAGATGACAATTTCGTTAGAAGCAATTAGAAGCAATTGATTAGAACAATTTGATTGGTTAGATTATCCAACCAATGTTTGAATGCCAAGAGAAGTCCAGAATTTCTAGATCTTAAGGCTAAAAATAAGTATGTGCAGTGGATATTTATAAATCAGGCTATCCAAGTGGATATGGCTTTAGGAACTGGGGGAAACATTTTTTTTTGTCATCCAGGTATTTATAATATATATATACACTGTGATATGTCTGATAACAGAATTTCAGAAGAGTATACTGTGTTTCAGTCTGTTGTAGTTGGCCTTACACACACACACACACACACACACACACACACACACATTATTCCAATTTAGGAGAGTTCTGGATCCCAGAAAGTAAGGAGAAACTTATTTAATTTTGAATTGTTGTTGAATTTTTTGAACTATTGTGTTTACATACTGTATATAAATGACATTTAGATTAGTTGTTCATTTCCTTTGGTTGGGATATTTATGTAATACTGAGACATGATACACCTGAGGGAGCAGTTTGGGAGAATGTCTGATTAACTGAGGATCTGAATTCATTTGAATGCATATTTATATCAAAAAGATGCATGTGTTTATCTCTGTATACACATAAAAACATTTTCTATTTATTTATATGCTCACATGATCTCCATATATAGACCTATATTTATTGTGTACTGAATCAATGGGAAAATGCCATGTATTTACTTCTTTTAATATTTATCACCAGTGCAGATTGCATGTTTGAAAGATATTATGGAAATTATATATATGACATAGTGCACTTGTAGAAATCTATCATTTTGTGAATGGTCATGAACATTCAAATTTATCCATATCAAATTGGAGGAAATATTTTTCTTCTGATGTTGGGCTAGGATGGAATTGCAAGGAAATTTCAATTTCTTTTCATTTAAGATTTTAAAAAATTTATTATTTGTGTATTTTATTTTATAATCTGAAGAAAGGAAAATAAAACAATTTTTTCTTAGGGATTTTATTTATTTATTTGACAGAGAGAGGGAGCACAAACAGGGTGAGTTACAGAGACGGTAAGAGAAACAGGCTCCCCTTTGTGCGGGGAGCCCATTATGGGTCTGGATCCCAGGATCATGGGATCATGACCTGAACCAAAGGCAGGTGCTTAACATACTGAGCACTGAAGTACCCCAAAAGAAACAATTCTAAAAAGACCTTTGTGGGGCGCCTGGGTGGCTCAGTTGGTTAAGCGACTGCCTTCGGCTCAGGTCATGATCCCGGAGACCCAGGATCGAGTCCCACGTTGGGCTCCCTGCTTGGCAGGAAGCCTGCTTCTCCCTCTCTCACTCCCCCCTGCTTGTGTTCCCTCTCTACCTGTGTTTCTCTCTGTCAAATAAATAAAATCTTAAAAAAAAAAGACCTTTGTTAGGTGAATTCTGACCTCACGAGAACTAATAATGTGGCAAACCTATTAAATACTGTAATATCATGTGGATTGTGACAGCTTTGCTGAGACTTCTTTCAGAAACAAGAATTTAGTTTCCATTTGACTATTTTATATTAAATTAACACTATGTACAGATATCTAAATTTATGAATTTTAGATTATAATGGGTGCAGCATTTTCAGATTGAACTATACAAATAATCAGAATAATAGTTGTCCTTGATGACTGCACACATAAATATTTTTTTGAAGTCCATAGATCTAAGTATATATAAGAAATAATTGTGAAAATTGGAAACTATCTACTATATATCTACTAAGTCTTGTTCTTTACAGTAGTGTTTGTTTTTCATAGTCCTGTTATGTGCTTCTCTTTCATTTGTAGGCTTATGGTGTCTTATGGTCACTTTCACAGTTCATTTTTGGGAAAAAAGTATCTTCCTATTCTTGCCTTTGCCAAAGGGTAGTACTTTGTTTACTTTTTTTTTAGGAACACTTTTTATTTGTTTTTTAAATTTAAATCAATTAATTAACATAAATGTATTATTAGTTTCAGATGTAGAGTTCAGTGATACATCAGACTTTGTTCACCTTTTAAGAGAAAAAAATGATCAATTTTGATATAGTGAGGTATGTTGTTCATTTAAACGGTGTCCTTTGGAACATAAGTAATAGCATTTGTGGTCTAACTTGTGAAGCAGTCTTTGAGTTAGACTGGATGATGTAAGGTATGTAATAGAATGGGGTGGCAAGCATCACAAATCATTCTTTTGAAATTACTTATAGCCCTGAAACCTGAGATGATCCAAATGTGGTATTATCTGTGTCTCATTCATTTGTCAAAAATAGGATTTCCTGTTCATACAAGGGGGAAAATGCTAATTGGGCTCCTCAGAGTTATGCAAGGACTCTGTGTATAAAGTGTCACAAGAGGAGGAAATACATTTTGATGAGTTGATGTAAATGAATCATTAACATGTGGACCTTTTATTTAGTGACACAAGAAGGATTCTAAGCAGTTTTGCTAAAACATGTAAGTTTAAGGATGACTTTATCCAAGTCCATTTCATTTAGTCTGAAGCTCAAAAATTTTGAACTGAAACATTTTTTTACATTAGCTAGTGAACAGATGAAATGCATTACATTCTTATTTTGCAAAGTTTTTGGTTTCTCCCGTTATTAACTAGGTACTTTTCTACCTTATAATTTATTTAACTCATATACTTAGTTACCATTTAGTAAGGAAACAAAACCCTGTGTGATGGTAAATGATAGTGTGAGTGGTTATTTTATATTAATATAGTATTTTACAAAGCAGAGACATTAAATAGTCAATGTATTTCTTGGATTATTTGAAGAGTTCTTTTTCCTGCATCAACGCTTCTCATCATTAGTGGAAATAATCAATAGTTTGAGTGGTCTGAAGTACTATTCTTCCTCTAACATTACTTTATTATTTTGACACTTAACAGCTTTGAAAGAGCATTTGGTCATGCATGGAAGTTATGTATATTGCTTCTACGTACATTAGTAGTCAAATGTGGTTTTAGTGTTCGAGAATGTCCTTCTCTGGAAAAAGAAAGAAGGATGTGTTTTTCTTTGCTCAGTAGGAAATGTTAGTGACTGCCAGCCAATGTTTTCTCCTTGCTGTGTTCTAAATTTTCAGTTTCATTAAACAATTTGTAATCTCAGCCCTCAATCCAATCTGAATAAATGCTGGTCCTCTTATGTGATGGAAGTCACTGATAGACTCTCTCTTAGAGAGAATTTATCTGGAGGGGAGTTGGCTGGAAGTGAAGAAATTTGGAGAAGTATTTCTCTATTCTCAATGGCTGAGTTTAGCTTGGAGGAAAGAAATTAAATCCTGTCGGTTGTTACAGGAGTTTTATCAGAGTTTACTTAGGCACGATTCCTAAAGAGATAATATTATTTGGTAAGGCATTCTGATAATGCCGAGGTCATGGGTATCAAGATATGTGGAAAATGTCAACAGAACAAATTTTGTGATGAAAATCCGTCTTACTCAAATATACTTTTTAAATTTGCTTTTCCAAAACATAGCCAAAAGCTATTGTCCTTTTTAAAAATGGGTAATATTCCTATTACCCAAGAGTAACAAATGCTCCTGTTTTGGGGTATTTTTCATGATTTCATATAAGACACCCCAATATCACTTTTGCTCGGGTAGAATCATATTAAAATTACTATGTCGAAATGATACAGCATTACTAGTGCTGTGATATAAGGCAAACTTCTTTCAAATGTATCACTGACATGTAACAGTATATTAGTTTCAGGCATATAACGCGATGATTCGATATTTGTTTGCATTATAACATTATATGTTCACCATAGTAGATCTTGTTAACATTGTTAACATTCATTACCAAGCATTTCTACCAATTTATTTTTCTTGTGATGAGCCCGTTTAAGATTAACTCTCCTAGAAACTTTCTAATATACAATGGATTATCATGAACTATGGTGGCCATGCTGTACGTTACACCCCCATGACTTCCTTATTGAACATTTCTATCAGTTGACAATCTTCACCCATTTCACTCATACCCATCTCCCATTCCCAGCCTGTGGCAATCAGCAATTTTATTCTTTGTATTTGTGATCTTAAATAAAAACCAAGATTTTGTGGTGGTATTTAAAGTCACCACTAACAGATAAGAAGCAAAAAAAAAAATTAGCATGGATCCAGAGCAGTTCACTCGTGTGTGTGTGTGTGTGTGTGTGTGTGTGTGTGTGTGTGTGATATTTATTTAAAGTAGATTTTTCCAGCCAGCCATGTTTTCTCTCATGTTGAAGCCTAAAGAAGTAGCAGAAGTTAGATAAATGAACAGGGGCTGGGAAGATGGGAATCAGTTCAGGGCATATGCAATGAGCATTCCCAAGTCCCAGAGATGAGAAAGAACACGACACCTTTAACAACTTAAAGGAAATCAGTACAACAGGAGCATATAATTCACTGGCATGAATAAAAGATTGGGGTTGGAGAGAGAAGTAGCTTGTGACCCTGTGTGTGATTTTCAGCCTTTTTCTAAAGGTAATGTGTATGTGTTGAAAGTTTGGGCAGAAAAAGGATATTAGATTTATGAGTTTTAAATCTCTTTTGAATATATTGTAGAGAATCAATTTGAGGGCTTAAAATGGAGTTGGCAAGATTATTTGGAGGATAGCTATTGTAGTAATTAAGAATTTAATAATGAGTTAAGAAAAAGAAAATTTCAATAGTGTGAATTAAGAACTTAGAGGTTACTGGGACATAAGGACCGAATTCATGGCCAAGAAAACCAAAATGTTCTTAATAATTGTGAAAATGAGCGGGCAATAATGACTATTATCTAATATGTACAGTGCTGTACAGTTTACTAATTACTTGAGAAATTCATGTCCTATGTAAGTCTTTTTAAATAGCTTCATAAGGTACATTTTTGTATTATTATTATTTGTCTTATGGAAATATGTGAAAAGAATTTTATAGAAGTTCTATGTATGTTCGATGTCATATTATCAAGAATTGTGAAAGGTCTTAGATTTTGCCTGCTTGTATCTTAACAAATTTGTTTGACACAGTTTCATGGAGGCCAGGGAAATTAAAAAAAAAATACCAGAGATTCCTGGGTCAAAAACAAAGGACTGTATTACTCGTGTCTTATATAGTAGGCAGTATGAGTATATTCGTATGTATTCTTGTTGCTCTTCAATTCCCATGGGAGCAATGTGAAGTTGGCTCATGTGGCTGCTGCACATTTAGTGGATGTACTTCACAGCTGAGAAGACGTAAGCCTAGGAAGCCCCAGTATTTTAACTGCCTCCCAACATTTGCACTGAAGGATTATGTTATCTTTAGTGTCCTGGACAGTAAACAAACATCTGCCCTCTGTGATGGGGGAAGACACTATCTCCTCCTCCCTAAGTTGTCAAAAACACCTGAGAAGATAGTCTAGAACATAGGCTCTCACTGCTTCTGATCAGAAGTTGTATAGAAATGTCAGAAACCAAAGGAGAATTATCTCCCAACGATAATCTTTGCTCTTGGATGCCAAGTCCCATGGATGTTCCTTACTTCTTGGTTTCTGTACGATTTATAATTATATGAACACATTTGTAGCATTGAATTAAGTCAAAACTTTTATATAGAGGGTGCCTGGGAAGCTCAGTTGGTTAAGCAACTGCCTTCAGTTAAGGTCATGATCCTGGAGTCCCAGGATCTAGTCCCACATCAGGCTCCCTGCTCAATGGGGAGTCTGATTTTCCCTCTGACCCTTCCCCTTCTCATGATTTCTCTCTCTCTCAAACAAACAAATAAATAAATAAATAACATCTTTTTTTAAAAAAATGGAGATTCATGCTCATGAATACACAAGTGTAGAATTGTGTAAGCTCCTACAACAATAGTCTCATCATATTCTTTGCCCTAGCATCTGGAACGTTTCAATTATTAATACTGGCTTGATTTAGAGGACTGAAAACTAAAGGAGCATGGGTGATCACTTATTTATTAGACTTTATAAATTGCTCATTCATGGTGATTGGAACTACAGGAGAACGTCAATGCAGCCAGAACAATTCAATGTAAAAGGAAATCATAGGAGGCACAAGGAACAAGGGAAATGCTTTAGTTGTGGGTTCTCAACCAATAAGAAAGCCACATTGGATGTATATGATGTGATATGACTCAGTATGAAATGCAGGTGGTGTGTCAGTTGCATACAGTTCAGAAACCATGATCGTAGTCTCTTGAGAATAGTGAAGGACTTAATGCTACTTCAGAACGTGCTTCGAAAACTCCAAACCTAAATAAGTTTACAAAACCAAAAGGTTAGGGACCGCAAGTTATTGATCACGTTCTATATGCCTTGTTCTATGCATTTAATTCTCACTGCAACCCTATGAGATCATTATTATTCTCATTTAAAGAGAAGGAATATGTGGGATACGTCACTGGCTCAGTCAGTAGTGGATGCTTCTCTTGATCTTGGGGTTGTGATTTCAAGCCCACGTTGGGTGCAGAGCCTACTTAGAAAAACAAAATGAGAAGAAAAAGAGGAAGAATATGAATTTTGGTAAAACTAAGTACTTTGCTCAAAATTTCATAATTGTAAACTGACCAATCTTAGACTTGAGGTTCAGTATAATTCCCAGCACTTGTGATAATTCTACTTCACTATGCTACCTATTTATAAATTCTTAAAATTTTATAGAACAAGTAGAATTACTGTTTTCCAAGAATACTTGGATGCTCTTAATGAAATATGTTGACATCTCTAAGTTTATGTTTTATTCTATTTGGGGAAACTTAAAAAAATATAATTGGAAACAAGAAAATAGCAGTGACTATAATAGGTTGGGGTTGGGAAGAAGGATGATCAGCCATGATGGTTTCTTAAAGACTGGAAAGTCCTCTAGATATTGCCAATACGTATTTGTATGAGGTGGTTGGATATGAGAGGATATATAAATCCTGTCTGCCGATCTCTGCATAATAAAGTGTGTTCACAATGGATAGTTGGATTATCTAGACTACTCAATCAGAGCAACTATCTCGAGATTGCTTCATTACTCAGAAACAGTTTATTTCAGTAGTTAAAATTCTTTTGGTAATATTGCCTACACTTCCTGTTAGAAATTGGTCAGTTCGCTTATAGAGTTCAGTGAAACCAATCTTTTGGATCCTGTGGAGAAATATATCCATCAGAGTTTTGGTTTAACAGGGTTTTTCTCCGTTTTAGGAATGTGGAGTTCACATCCTGTATATACAACTTCAATCTTAAGAGCCTGAAGTCAGATGTATTGCTTTTGTTGTTTTTTTTCTCAGTTCTTTAAGACAGGTTATGTTGGATTTTGAGGTGATACAATAAGGGTAATAATATATCTGTTTTCTGATGTCTGTTGGGGAACTATATTTATTCAGTCTTGTCTTGCCTCCCTTGGAGTTGCTCATGTGTCTGATACAGATTGGACTCTGAAAAGGAATCTTAACACATTCCCAAGAAAATGGAATCCACTGGAATAGAATGCATTACTGTGAATGGAGTCAAAGTCACAAATAATCTGGACTGAGTATCTGAAGAAAGGCTGTATGGAATCAATTATAATGAAAATGCTTGGTAATACACACTGGAAAATGATTTAAGAGAAGGGTGCAAAAATGCTTATTTGTTTATTAGTTTGTATAAACTTGTTTTCCATTAGTGCGTTTAATGAGAATCCTCAAAATGGAATTGGTGGTGAAGAATTTAAAAACAGATTAAATAAAATATTTTAAGAGACATAAATTTAACTTGTGAGACTCATAAATAGAGTTTATGAATGGCAAATAAGGATGAATATACCAAAAAGTGTAGTAAAAGTATTAAGGGGAAAAAATGGGAATTTTTCTTTTTCTTTTCTTTTTTTTAAAAAGTAAGTTCTAGGGCAGCCTAGGTGGCACAGTTTTTAAGCATCTGCCTTTGGTTTGGGTCATGATCCTGGAGTCCCAGGATCGAGGCCCGCATCCGGCTCCCTACTCGGCCAGAAGCCTGCTTCTCCCTCTCTCACTCCCCCTGCTTGTGTTCCGTCTCTAGCTGTGTTTCTCTCTGTCAAATAAATAAATAAAATATTTTTTTTAAAGTTCTACACTCAACATGGGGCTTGAACTCATGATCCCAGATCAAGAGTTCCATGGTATACTGACTGAGCCAGCCAGACTCCCCTGTAATTGTTTTTAGACACACACACACACACACACACACACACTGACCCTAAGTAACAAGTGATATCTGAATAGTGACATTCCCCATACCTCTGTACAATTGACCTATTATTGCTGGTAATAATGTCCTGACTTTGAGAAAATAATGATGTGTAATCCATAATCAGGATTTTGCAACACATTATTTTAGGCAGACTTGGGAAATGCTTGGATGATGTCAGAATTTATTTTTTGATTAGGAATTAGGCTTTGTAGAGGGAAGGTTTGAGGGTGAGGATCTATTAGTCCTTCCTTCAATAGGAGAAGTTAAAAAATGAAAAGAAGCTAAGTTTTTATTTCAAACAAATCCCACATTTTATTCTTAGCTAGTTTTATCCAATAAGGAGTTTTCACAAAGGGGCAACTCCTCTCACCTGGCTCTTCAGACTTTCCTTCGTTCCCTATTCTCTCTCCCGTTTATCTTCCTCAGAAAAATGTTAACCCCTAGTAATTTACTGATAAACAAGAGCATAATACATGCCCTCTTGGAGCTCATATTGTAATATAGAATGCAGGCAAGTAAATACCTTCCAATACAAGGTTACAGATGCTGAAATAGAGGTACAGAGTACTATGTAATGAGAGAGAAAGCATCTGAATCTCAGGAAAAGCTTTTCAGAGGAAATTAACATGTAGATGAGTATGAAGGATACGTAGTAATTAGCTAAGAGGACAATGGAGGAATGAATGTCATTTTGTAGAGGAAATAGAATGTTAAAGGTCTGGCATTGAAAGTAAGCACAGGACCTTCAGGAAGTGAAAATTCTGTCCTGGATCAGAAAAGTTAAAATGGAGCGATAATAGATAACACTTGGGAAGGAAGACTATGAAGGCATGCATAATACTCTCGACTGATTGAAATGAGAAACCATTGAGTTGTTTTATTTTTTTATTTTTTAAACAGTATTTTATTTATTTGAGAGAAAGAATAGAAGAAAGGAAGGGGACAGAGGAGGAGGGAGAAGCAACCTCCCCTCTGAGCTGGTAGCCTGACATGGAGCTTGATTCCAGGACCCTGGGATCATGACTTGAGCTGAAGGCAGATGCTTAACCAACCAAGCAAACCATGTATCCCTGTTGAGTTATTTTAAGCAAGGAATTGGCTCAAAGTGTGTATGCACATATTTATTTCAGATGCATGTTTTAAAAGTTGGCCGTTACTACTGTGTGCAACATAGCAATGCTAAATGAGGTGGAAGGACAAGAGAACGCTGCACGATCCACCTAGAAAGGTGCTAAAACAGTCACCGTGACACATAAATGAAGGTATGACTCAAGTTGTAGCAGTGAAAATAGATTCAGGACATTTTGGTAGTACAGTTCACAATTATTGACGCATCCACTAGGGCAGAGGGTTAAGACTTCAGACAGTGATTTAGTAATGAATCTGCTTTCTGTCTTGGACAACATGGTAGGTACAATTTTCTGAAGAGCAACAGTGTAGGAGAATGATCATGGAGTTGAGGTGATGATAACTTAGTTTTTCAAGTGAGTCATACTTTTGGAATTATTTATGAGACTATTGGATATATGTGTGTGGAATATAGAGAAAAATTTGGGATACAGATACAAATTTGTGAATCATCAATATATCAGTGGTGATTGATGCCATATGAATCAAGAACATACATGGAAAGTATGAATGGAGAGGAAGAGCTTAGTACAGAACCCTGAGGAGTGATCACTCGTACTTAAGGATAGGCTTAGTAAAATTACCCATCAGAAGAGACTGAATAGAGGAAAAATCTGGAGAATGTGGATTTATGGAAAGCAATGGAGGAGAATGCCTAGAAAAGGAGGTGGGTTTCAACAGTACCAAGAAGTTCTAGCATAGGTATTACAAAATGATCCATAGATTCAACAACAAAGTTGTCTGTGATTTGGGCAAGAGTGGTTTTAGTAGAGTGAAGAATATGAAAACCACATTGGAGTAGTATAGAAAGTAAATGGGATTTTAGGAAGTTTTCGATTGGATATCAAGGGAAAGTATATATACCAGGGGCCAATGGTGGTGGTGGTGGGTTGGTCCTTGAATTCTGCCTACCCTTCAAGAAATATTTGCCTTCATCAAAGTCACAAAGATTTTCTTCTGTGTTTTTCTCTAGAAGTTTCATCTTTTTAATTTTATGTTTGAGTTTATAATCCATTTTAATTCTTTTATTCGTGGTGTGAGGTTTTTTTTTTTTCAAATTTTTATGGTAATGCATTTTCAGTTCTTCCAGGACTATTTCTTTCTTTTTTTTTTTTTTAAAGATTTTATTTATTTGACAGAGAGAAACACAGCCAGCGAGGGACCACAAGCAGGGGGAGCAAGAGAGGGAGAAGCAAGCTTCCCGCTGAGCAGGGAGCCCAAGGTGGGGCTCGATGCCGGGTCTCTGGGATCATGACCTGAGCTGAAGGCAGTCGCTTAACCAACTGAGCCACCCAGGCACCCCATTCCAGGACTATTTCTTGAAAAAGCCATTCTTTCTTCATGAAATTGCCTTCCATTGTTGGAATCTGTTGCCCATTATTGTGTGAGTCTATTTTGGTACATTCTATTTTACATTTCATTCATTTGTCCATCTTTATGCCAGTAAATACACTCTTTTGATTGTTATAGCTTTATAATATTGATGCTTTTACTACTGTAGTTACTTTGCATTTCTATGTTATATGAATTTTAGATTCAATTTGTTAATTTCTGTATAAAAGCCTACAGAGATTTGGATTAGAGATTTTTTTAAAGGTTTTATTTATTTATTTATTTATTTATTTATTTATTTATTTATTTATTTATTTATTTGACAGAGATCACAAGTAGGCAAAGAGGCAGGCAGAGAGAGGAGGAAGCAGGCTCCCTGCCGAGCAGAGATCCCGATGCGGGCCTCGATCTCAGGACCCTGAGACCATGACCTGAGGCGAAAGCAGAGGCTTTAACCCACTGAGCCACCCAGGCGCCCAGTTTTATTTATTTATTTATTTGTCAGAGAGAATGAACCGAAGCAGGGGCAGCAGTATGCAGTGAGAGAAGCAGGCTCTCCCCTAGGCAAGGAACCAGATGCTAGTATGGATCCTAGTACCCTGGGATCATGATCTCAGCTGAAGACAGGCACTTAAGCCAACTGAGCCACCCTGGCATCCCTGGATTGGAAAATTTTTTAATGTATATATGAATGTGGGGGAGATTTGACATCTTAGCAAGACTGAATTTAATCATGAACAAATTCTCTCTTTATTTCATCTCAGCAATGTTCTGTTGTCTTGAGTATAATAGTCTTACAAATCAGATTTATCCCAAAGTACTTTATATTTTTAATGTCTTTTAAGAATTTTGGTTTTAGTTGAATTTTCTATCATTTACTTGCAGTATAAATAAAATAGATTTTTATTCAAACTTTTTATAGTGGGATCATTGCATATTAACATGCAATTTTAGGTAATTATAGAGACAAATACCATGTATACTTAACCCAGTGTTCCTTTATGGTCACATGCTGAGAAATTATAATACAACATCACAACCGTGAGATCGACATAGTTCCATCCAATGTCTACAACATTTCCATCTCTAAAAGGATCTAACGTGTTTCCCTTTTATATAACTTTATTGATTCCCATCTTTTCTTCTTACCGCTCCCATTCTTATTTTCTGACAACCATTCCTCTATTACTCTTCAATTAATATTGTAATTGTAATTCTATATGAATGAAATAATACAGTGTATAAACTTTCAGATATTGGCTTCTTTCCTCATAATTCTTTTCAGATTGATCCAGAATGTATCCATACAGAATTATATCAATAACTTATATATGTCAGATGTGTATTATTATCACAATTTATCTTTCCTTCTGCTTCTTTTTTTGAGATCATAATATTAGCAAGGATGGACAAACTAAAGGAGTAGTCTTATGACTAGTAGAAGATGGTAGTGTGAGAACTAAAGAACATTATCTCATGGGGCACCTGGCTGGCTCAGTGGGTAAAGCATATGACCCTTGATCTCTGGGTTGTGAGTTTGAGCCCCCTGTTGGATTAGAGATTACTTGGTATAATCTCCCTGTTGCTGTGTTTTTAAGGAACATTATACCTTTGTATCTAAAGCACTAAGATACTTTCTAGTGACAAGAAAATGCTTCCTTAAGCCTTTTCTCCCACTAGATTTTTAAAAGGAGGTGCTATGTAGCTGGGCTCAGACCCAGTATTTGGCATATTGCTTGTTATTCTGCAAGTTTTATTTAGTTCTTTCTGCTGAGCAAATCTCAGAGCTGAAACTATTCTAGTCTGTTTTCATTGACAGTACCTGAATTTTTTGATAGGACTAGGTGGCTAGAATGGTATTGCGTGCAGGGATTGTGTGGATAAATGTATAAATGCAAATATTCATACACATTTATGCATTTTGGTTAGTATTAGTATTAATGGTTCTTAATTGTGTAGCCTTATTGGGTCTAAGTTGTTAGTATCTTGCTGCAAGTGGAGAGGGAATTAATTTAGGGACTAGGGTCCAAGACACTATAATATTGTTATACCACAGTTAGGGGCTTCATATTTATTTTGAGGAATTCTCATTACAACTTCTTGGGGAACTTACAGGGAAGGTGATTATGACAAGACAATGGCTGTAATGTTGATAGTTATTGTTTATATTAGTTATGATTAATTTTTATATTAATTCTTAAATTCCATATATGAACCAGCAAATTATTTACATCAGTCAGTGTACAAATAGGTGTGGGATTAGTATAGTATGTTTACCAGTCCAGTTTAATGATAAAATTGGGGTTTACATTGCTTAAAAAACTGATAATTTGCTTAGAAGATACTTCTCATGAGAAGGAAGAGTTTTTCTCATCAATTTATATTAACTATGAGAAGCGGATGAGTTCATCTATTTTCTAGAAATTCTGGGAGTTTCTGTTTCCCTAATTTTGCTTTGAATATTAAAAGGTGAGAGATAGGATAAATTAGAGATGGAGAGATTGCATAGATGAATTAATATACAAATGAAAGGACTGAATAAAAAAGAATTCATTCTTTTCCATAAGAGCTACTATCTAAAAGATGACTTTGGTATGCTGAAGCTGCAGTTAAGAAGGGAAGGTGAATTTATAGAAGGAAAAATATCTGGATGAAAAAGGAAGGAATGAGTCAACCTTCCAGGTGTTTTAGACTAATTTAAATGGTACATGAAAGGGGGTGGCTATTTGCAAATTCGCACATCCTTCATCAATGAATCCAGTCCCTTTCTGGATGAAATTTTCATAGAAGCAATTTTGGAAGTTATTCTAGGATACCGATTTTTCAAATATTCAACACGCAGCTTCATTCCTAGGATATGTGAGTGGCAGGATTCATGTGTTTTAAGATAATCTCCACAGAAGATGTCCTTGAAAATAATCTTCAAGGCAGAATAATCCTTTTAGACACTAACTTTCCACTGTTTTTTTTATGGGGGTGTTTTTATTGATGTGAGATTTACTTATACTAGGTATTTCATATAAATAGAATTATGGAACATGTCACATTGTATCTGACTTCTTTAACCTACCAAGATGTTTTTAAATTCATCTTCATTCCAGCATGTATCAGTACTGCAATCCATTTAACTGATGAATAATAATTTATTGTATGTATGTATAACAATTTATCTATTCATCTGTTGATGGATATTTGTGTTGTTTCTACCATTTGGCTAGTATGAATAATTTTGCTGTAAGCATTATTGTATATCTTTTGAGTATTTGCTTTCAGTTCTTTTGATTATATACCTAAAAGTGGAATTCTTGGGTTATATGGTAAATCTATGTTCTACTTTTTTTAAACCACCTGTTTTCAATAGTAGGCATTTATTTCCACCTTCAGTGTACAAGAGTTCCAATTTCTCTGACTGATATTGGAATGAGAGAGGTTGTTTTAGTTATATATAGTCATAGTTTAAGTGAAGTGGGACTTGTATCCTATTCTTTTCAATTAAAGCCCATTATTTATTATATCATTTTGCTACTCTGACAATACACTTTTGGAGATGGAACAATAAGTATTTGTGATTTGTGGTTATGAATAAAAGGCTTGTTTGTGTATTAATAACAGAAAAATAAGAGGAATTTGTCTAGAATGTTATTATATGTCAGGCTCTCTTAACTTGCATTTTATTGTTGGTTAAATACCATAATAATTGGCTGTCTTAATATTGATGTCAAAGTGTCTGTCCTGCAAGGTATTCACATACCATAAAATTCACTCTTTGAAATTATAATACTCAGCGGTTTTCAGTACATTTAAAGAGTAATACAATTATCGATTCATCTAAATTTAGAACATTTTCATCATTCCCCAAAAGTAACTTTGCTCTCGTTGATAGTCACTCCCCATTTCCCCTTCCCACCCAACCCCTGGCAATGATTAATCTACTTTCTATCTCTATGGGCTTACCTATTTTGGTCATTTCATGTAAACATAATTGTATAACATGTGGTCTTTGTTACTTTTTATCACTTGCATTTACCTCGTTGCTCATGATGTTGAGCAATGGCCACTTCTATATCTTCTTTGGAAAAATGTCTGTTCACATCCTTTACACATTTTAAACTAAATTGGTTTATCTTTTTATTTTTGAATTGTAAGTGTTCTTTATATATTCTAGATGCACATGCCTGATATGACATATGATCACAGAGTGTCTTCTGTCATTCTGTGTGGTGTCTTCTCTTTCTTTATGGTTTATTTTGAAATACAAAAGTGTTTAATTTTGACAAAGTAAAATTTATCTGTTTTTTCTTTTGTTGCTTTGCTTTTGATGTCATACATAAGAAGTCTTTATCTAACCCAAGTTCTGGTGATTGTCTCCTATTATTTTATACTAAGAATTTAAAATTTTTAGCTCCTACATTTAAGTCTATGATCCATTTTGACTTAATGATTGTTTATGGTTTGAGGTAAGAGTTCAAATTTATTTTGCATGTATCAGGAATTGCAAGGTGTCAAATTGGTAAATTAATACTGCAAACCAAACTGAATATAACAATGAAGACTTTAACTTACTGTGATAATGTCAGTAAGAGTCCAGAGAGGAAATGCCAACTCCTCACAGTGTTCCATTTTACCTCACAGACACACAAGACATGGTCAAATTTTTCAGCTAACATTGACAGTGTGGTTTCCGCTAGTGTGGTGGCTCTTCTCTCAATCAAAAGGGTTTTGCTGTTTCATGGGTATGAAGGCTGGGAGAATGAGAGGAGGAGGTCCTTGGAGTAGAAAAGCACTGAACACTGGAGGGAAAGCCCTTGATAAGGAAGTCTCCCCAGAGGAACTTTGGATAGGAATACAATTTGGCATTGGAGTATGGCCTTTATTGTGGGCTAGGTGACTGAGTCCTTTGAGATCTTGAAAGGCAGTGACTGTGCAGCAAATCTGGTGAGGGGAATGCAGCTTTCCTTATGAGAGCTGGCAGATAAGGCCTTACAATAATTGCTTACAGTGTGGCTGAGAAATTATATATGACATTTTGGTCTGGAGCCAGAGTCCTCTGCATGTGGATAATCATTTGTCCCAGAAGTGTTTGTTGATGGAACTATTCCTACACTGTTGAATTGTCATGATCTCCCTATTGAAAATCAACAAGGATTTAATTTGGGACTCTCGGTTGTATTCCATTGGTCTAATTCTACTACACTGGTCTATCCTTATGTGGTACTACACTGTTTTGATTGTTGTAGCTGTGTGATATATATTGAAATCATGGGGAATTTCCAACTTTGGTCTTCTTCATCAAGATTGTTTTGGCTCTTCTGGGTCCCTTACATTTCCATGTGAATTTTAGGATAACCTTATCAATTCTTAAGGCCCTTCTCCATCATAAAGATTTAAACTATTTTTTGATAATTTATTACATCATATGTTTTTGAGAACTATCACTTTGCTATATCACATTATGATAGATTTGTTAACAGAACATGTGAGTACCTTGCTTTATTTTTTTTCTTAAGGCATTTTTGTTTTTGTTTTAATTTTTTAAAGATTTT